>BSBK01002214.1:600000-855000 GCA_027943335.1 Chamaecyparis obtusa | reverse complement strand
ATATATAGATAAATATAGATGTACATATATACATATGTACAAATACAAGTAAAATATGTTGGGATTAAGGTGGACCTCAACCTTTGTAAATTCTAACATTGATTTAGTATCTATTTACTATATTTATTTATTTATTTAATTTTCTACAAATATCTAGTCATCTAGTGGGATCAAGAGGCTTGGTGGCATCCTACTTGTCAATGATTTTATGACATGTATGGTGCACATGTAGAGGTAGGCATCCCACTTTGAGGACCTTGACAAGTGTCATCCTATGACATACTCTATGACAAATTGGACAAGTAGCAAGATATACCTTTTGTATGAAGAAGCTAGGTGTTTGGTGAGGGGCACCTAGCCTCATCCAATAACCATGGTCAAGGTGTTAAGCTTTATTTTTTTTGAGTCTTGTTTGATGTAGTGAGGTCATAATAGACCATTTGAAATTTATTTAGAATCCTAGATGGGTATTTGCGGTCATTTGTCCAAAGTTGCTCAAAAATTGCAAGAGTTGTCATAGTGGCATCAATTGGACAATTTTGCTTCTATGAAGTCTTAACTTTATAATAAGTTCTTTTTGGCCTTTATAATTTTGTTTTTACTTGGTTTGGGCCTCAGGTGGTTCTTTTAGGGTCAATGAAAAGTTTTACAAAAGTTGTCATTACAAATTTCTTGCAAGGAAAACTATCACCTTAAATAAATTATAGGTTTTGTTAGTGTAAATTCAAATTTTGTTTTGTAACTATTTGGAATGTTGGGGAAACATTTAAACATGTTATTATTATCGACCAGGGGTTGATTTGATGTAACAATGAAGATAAATTTTTTAAAATTGCACTATTTTCCTATAAATTTTGTGTCTGGTCCTTGTTGCAAGCCTATGTATAGCTTTGTACGACCTGCATATGCACTAACAACAATTGGAATCAATAGAGGATTGATTTATCTTCCTTTTGGAAGTGGTTTTAGGTTTATCCATTGAGTATTAAGGAAGATATTGGATTTTTACTAGAAACAACCCATAGACCAAGGGTTTCTAGGACTTGTGAACAAAAACATGTATAGAAACCCATTCCACCAATTAAAAAAAACCCAAAATTAGTGGAATGGTAGTTCTATGTGTATTTGTAATGATTCCAAAGTTTTTGAGTCTAGGAGTCGAGTTTGGTTGGGTTTAGTTAATGACCTAGCCTAATATTTTATTGCATTTGGCTTAGAATTGGTGGATAGAATAAGGGTTTTGAAAAAAGGTGAATGGATGACTATTTCAAGTGTTAAGATTTGTTGATTCAGACCCCCTGTGATGTATTTATATCCCTAGAGTAGAGTTTGGTTATTGGGGAGGAATATTTCTTATACTTACTTTGAAGAAGATGACTAATTAGGCCTAATGAACAATTTACCAGCCCTTTATTGAATGTTGTGTTTCAAAAAAAATCATATCATCATTTTTCATACATTTTAGAACTCCCAAAATGGGACTCGAATGTGTCTAGTTTGTGGATATCTTCCCTATCTTGAGAATTGTGCCCTATTTTGTCATTTGTGAAGGCTACCTAAGAAGAAGCTTGGTTGAGGGCATACCTAGGGGTCTGATGAAATCAAAATTCTTGTGAGTCTTTGCAGGCTTGAACATGTTATTTGCACTCAACCCAAAGTTTCTCAATGGTTGGATAGAGGCTTTTAAGCCTTAAAGCACTTTTGGATGTCTTGTGGCCTTATAAAGTCATCAGACCATTATGAAGGAACCTTAAACTTGTAGAGGGGAGGAATGAATGTTGGTTGGTGACTAAACTAAGAAGATTATATGGATGTATTGAAGTATTGAAGCACATCAAGAATCTTTTCCTTGAGAGGGAAATATTCTACATGGTTTCTTGTTTGGGTTAAGGAAAAGATACAAGCTCATTGTTGTGAAATACACATCCTATTTATTGACTGGAACCCTCCCTTTGCAACAATTGGTATCACAACATAGTTATCAGATATTTGGAGGGAGAAAAGTTGATGTGTGAATAAGGGAAGTTGGAATTTGAAAAGCCAAGATACCTCCTAAGATCAATGCAATTGTTAGAGAATTGCAAGGGTTGAAAGAAAGACATGTTAAGTTGATGGAGTCTCATACATGTTGTTTTAGCTAGACTTACTACACTTAAGTCTAATTAGAGAAGAGGAGTGGGTCTAGTAGATAAGAGTGACCCTGAGGAAGAACGGGGGGAAGAGGATTTGTAAGAAAAGGAAGAGGAACTAAATCATGAAGAGCACAATATGGCTAAGTTTTTGAGGTCAGTTAAGGAAGACAAACCTAAGGTAAAGGTTGATGCACATATGTATGGGGGTGATCTGAATGAGGAGGAACAATTAGATTGGATTGTAACACTTGATAACTATTTTGAGTGTGAGAATATTCTAATGGAGAAAAGGGTAAAGATAGAAGAGACCAAAATAAAGGGACATGCACTTTTATGGTAGGATTATGAGAAAACTAAGATGAGGAAGAGAGGAAAAGCCAAGATTATTTCTTGGGACATAATGGTGGGCAAAATCAAAGGTAAATTCTTACCATCTAATTATGTTCTTTAAATGTATAATAAATTGCAAAGTTTTAAGCAGAGAGACATGGATATGAAGTCATACACTGATGAGTTTAACAAACTAGGTATAAGGGTGGGACATATGGAAGATGATGTAGAGAAAGTAGCTAGATACCCTGGTGGGTTAAGATTTAATTTTCAAGATGAATTAACCCTAGTCAATGCAAGAACAATTGAGGAAGTTATCAGATGGCCATTAGGAATGAAGAGAAGTTTAAAAGAAGGAAAGAAAGACAAGGAAGAGGTAGTAGCATCACTAGTAGAAGAAGAGGTAAAAGGTAGTCTCATGAATTCCAAGAAGATGCAAGCAAAGGAAAAGACCAAATTGTTGACCAAAGAGAAAGATTCAAAGGTTCTAGAGGAATATTTGGTGGAGGTAGAGGTTCAAGTTATTTTTTAGGAATATGCTTTCATCATAATTAGTTTTGGAATCAAGCATGGAAGTGTCCAGAGAGACAAGGTTCTACTTCAAGCAGTGGTGACAATATATTTCAATTGGTACAAGAAGAAGATTGTAAAAGCATGAATCCTTCTAATCAAATTTCTTCTCCTGAAATGGGTGAAGTATTAATGGTAAGAATAACACTACTCAAGGAAACCAAGGATGAAGGACCAAAAAAGGAGGACATTCTTCAAGACCACCTACAAATGCAAAGGAAATGTATGCAAAGTTGTAATAGATTCAAGAAGTAATGATAACATACTATTTATATAAATGGTTGATAAACTAAATTTGGAAAAATACCTCATGATACATGCTAGGACCACCAAATTTCTAATGAACATTAGGTCATGGTTCCTCTGAACCCAAATTTGGCCAAGTGTAGATCTCCTTGGGTGCTTTTGACATGCCTTGTTCTAATTTGGAATTGACCATCTTATCTAGTATAAGTCACTAAATGAAGGAACGTGTGTCATTAAGAA
The DNA here is from genome assembly GCA_027943335.1 of Chamaecyparis obtusa. Lineage (NCBI taxonomy): Eukaryota > Viridiplantae > Streptophyta > Pinopsida > Cupressales > Cupressaceae > Chamaecyparis > Chamaecyparis obtusa. Next base: position 851,482 of record BSBK01002214.1, on the reverse strand, counting down.
ACTGGCCCCTTTCCCTAGGTAGTCATGTGTTTATCAATTGAAGTGATGTCCAATGTCACCTCATGTTCCCTTGTTGTGTTTTAGAAGTTTCCAAGTATTTCCACATAAGTGTGGGGTTGGTCTTTCCCAATGTTGTGTTGTGTTACCCCACTAGTCCGCAAGGTAAAGTAAACCAAGTAAAGAATTACAGTAGGAGCGCGGGGTGTTAAGAAAGAAAAGTAAAAATGCTACCTTGTTTTTCGTTAGGCCAAAGGGGCACTCAAGTGTTATCATTGCGGAAGGGCAGGGTAGAAGGAGAAAAGGTGAACTTGTTCAATGAAAGGAAAATGTACCTCGGAGTTCCACTGAAAATTGTCACTAAAGATTATTGTTCACATGAAATAGCACCTAAGAAAGTAAAATGCTAACTGAGAAAAGGATACCTCATGTTACCATGGCTTGTTTCAAAGTCCCAATATCCTCCTTGTGGAATTTCAAGTTGTGTCTTTTCAAAGCACAAAGTATTGGACATGGCTATGCTCTCGAAGGAATGCACCGTCATACAGATTTGAAAAATCCGAAAACACCATAGATTTTTATCAAATTTTTAGGATCTTTTCTTCATGATCTTCTTAATTTGAATAAAAAACAATAACAAAAAATTTGAAAACACATGACTGTGTTTTCGTAAATCTAGAAAAGAAAAAAAAATGTTTGTAGTGCATTTTTATCGGGAGGATAGCCAGCACCCAAAGTATTACCCTGGGCTTCTATGGTACGAAAGCATGGAGGATGTGTTTGGTGGTGGAAGAGTGGGATGATTCCAAGATAGGATGAAAGGTAGAAATTTTATAGCCCCCTGTGTCTCCATGGGGGTGAATGAATGAAAGGAAATAATAGTGTAGATGAGTGGGGTGTCCTTTGTTGAATCATATGAATTTCTATTAGAAATAGGAAATACTGAGAGGGGGGGGTGAATCAGTATTTCAAAAACTTTTACTTTTGCCCACTTATGGATATAATAGATTACTTTAGTGCATACAAAGATTATCAAGCTGATTAAAAAACATAGTAGTAAATAGAAAGAACTCATAACGCATGATATGTTCTCGAGGAAACCCTGGCCAAGGGAAAACCCCGGTGGGGAGGGTACCCAAAAAGATCACTAATCAAAAGTATCCTGTTAGGGATATTGGACCCTGTTAAGAGTCAATTTACAATGTATAGTAGATCTATCCTGGTTAAAGGACTTTAGGCCTTGTTAGAAGCCTTAACCCTGTTAGGAGTTAGATTACAAAACTTGATCACCAGATGAGCTCACTGCCCAAACAGGTAATACAAAATGTTTTTGACTATAGTATGGTACTACTTACAACTTCACATCAATAGCCTTTTCTACTATCACAATATACAACTATCGCAAGTTATCCTTTTCTTTCTTTTCACACATCACATCATGATCATTACATTTCAAGTATGCCTAATATATGAGTTATTAGAGCTAATAACTTTATATGGTCAGCTTCCAAAATATTTATCCAAGAGTAAACATCTAGGATGTCATCCCTTCATAATTTTAAGTCATTATTTTGACAAGAAAAAATAATCCCTTAACTCTTTCGCTAATACTATCTCCAAAACTGTTCTATCTGCAAAAACTATCTTCGGTAAACTTTGAATAACTTTGTCTGCACTACTCCAAAATTTATGCACACTGAGATGAGGTATCCTCATACTCTGTAGAAGATTTAGTTAATTTCACAAACAAAAATATTGCTCTAGTGGATGTCACCAACTAAATCTTCATCGGGTGCTCTGTCAGGATCATTGTATCCATACTTAGACAATTTCTTCCTTCAACTTGCCATACTTGCATTCTAGATTCTACGCTCTCAGTAGAGATCATATGTTGCCATAATGACAACATCTATGCATCCACATTAGCCAAATTGCCAACAATTTCATGGTGGAATTCAAGCATAGTCATGTCGCCCAATCACTACCAAAGATAAATCATCAATGATCAATATTCAAAGGTTTCATGGCTACATTTTCAATGTGAATTTCCATAAATGAGCATGTTACACCATTAACATAGAAGCATTAAAACTTAAGTTCATTTCAAAAAGCTATTTGGCTATCTTGTTCAATATTTTACAAGAAGAAGGTGCTCAAGAGAAGATTTTGTTTAATTCTTAGGTAGTAGAGATATACCAATGATTTCAGGTGCAATAAATCAACTAGCAATTTCTATCAATTTCTCATTTGTGCCTTGAAATAATTTGAATTATTGTGTTTGTGAAAGGTTGCAAAGTTTATTGATTGCATAAATAGAATTTGATAGGTCCTAGGGTTTTTTAAGTTAGTAGTAATTGAGACATAAAAATGTCAAGGAAAGAAAGCATGACTAGGGATTCCTAAGGAAAAGCAACTTGGCAAAGGTTAGACAGTCTGAAAGGGGAAAAAGATGTAATGACATACCTCAGGTTGTTTTGGAAGAAGCATTTGTAGAGCTTGCATAGGTTTCACAATCCACAAAAGATTCCCAACTTGTAGAAACCCAATAAGCTCCACAATTATAGTAATAGGAGCAACTAGAGGTTCGGGGTGAGAAAGAAGTTGTCATTGAACAGTCTCCTACCAATCCCAAGGTGTAGAGAAATAGAAAGGAAGATTCTACATAGCCTTTAGCATCTAAAGAGTAAAATCCTAGGGCACTGATAAAGAAGAAAGAAAGTGAGACTGTGGCACAACTTGTAAGTGTTGAGCACATAGTGGTGCTTGAAGAGCCTCCCAAACATGCCCAGATACCAAAAATAAATGTCAAAGCCCCTATTCTTCCCCCTGTTAAGCTATCATTTCAAGGTGACTTTTTGAATTCCCTCCATGGTTCCTCAATGAGAAACACCAATGGAAATTTGTTTAAATATGTGTGTGCTCATTGCAAAGATGCAAAAAAACATGAGAAAGGGTGGAATATATTCACTTCTACAAAATAAAGATGTAGTTATCCCTAAAATTAATCCATGGTAATTAGATATGGAAAAGTTGGTTATCCCAGAGGTTTTTGTTGAATTTGACCTAATTAGGAACTTGGTAATTAGATATGATCCCACTTCAAGAACTAAACAAGATGTTTCAAATCATGTACTTCTAGATGTAAGTACATAGACAATTCATGGGTGTTTTGATCTTTATAGACTTGCACTAGTTTAAATTTCTCCCAAGAGATTTGAGGAAGACTATGAAAGAAGAAAAGGGACATATAGATCAAGGGAATTGCCTCTCTTCAAGTGTTAAGTTCAAATATTTTGAGCTAGTCCCTATCCCATAGTTTTAAAAGGAGACCCTTGAGTTGGAAAATCTTGAGTAATATTTTAGGTTGACATACTATGCATTATGCCATATTTTGGGGTGGATATAGAAGATAGGGTTCATGTGTGGATTATCTCATGGAAATGACAATACAACATGATTTTTTTAATGTTGAGTATGGTTTCACCTCTTACATTTACAAGAAGATTCATGAGGGCTTCATTGAAGTCAAGAATAAGATATTAGAGGTGAAATTCATGTACCCATCTGTGTTGTACCACTTGATGTTATTTCAGCATAGGTTTGAATGGCCTAAATAATTAGGATTAAAGTTTATGGATGGAAAAGGAAGATCACTCCTACAAAAATGGTGTTACTTGTGGGATATGACTACTCCCATGGCTGATTATGTTATTTTTCATAGATATTTTATCATGAAATTTAATAGTCAGTTGGGAGTTACAATGGAAAGGTTGTTGATTAGGATAGGATTGACGATGATTCAGAGGAGGCTTGCAGAAATTTTTTAGTATTTGCTATATTTTAGTCATTTTCAATTTCGGAGGTCTTTGAAGCATTTATGGGCCCACCTTTCTCTTAGGAGTTTTACACTCCTCAAATTTTCCTCTAGATAATTAGATTATCTTTTCAATGATGTAAGCGGTGTGCTTTTTCAAGCTATGTGTAGAAAGTTATGCCTTCTACAAGTAGGCATAAATTTCAAAATAATTTTTTTTGAAGTTTTGGTTTTTTATTTTTTATTTTGCAATAAACATTAAAGACTGTTCATTTCATTTCGAAGGGTATTTTGGTGACCCTTCATATCCTTCATACTTTGTATAAACATGAGGTTGTGAATGAAATAGAACTACTTTTTGGCTTGTAATCTTGTTGTTAATCTTCTCAATTTTATATTGAATTTAACAATACCATAGGTATCACACCAGGTATTGTAATCTGATTTCATAATTCAGATCAGTTGTCTCACAAAAGCATGGATCTAGTGAGGCCTAAATAATTAAGGCTAGATGAAATCAGGAGGTTTAACTATGCTGACTAGTTTTTCTTTTCATATTACACTTTGATTAGACTATATGGATGCCTGCATGCTCCTCACAAACTCCCATACCATGTGCCTCCAAGACAACTTAGGACATGTGTGTGCTACATAGATGCACTTATCCATAAATATATAGACATGTAGAGTGTCATTGAGGCATTACAAACTGCCACCCTACAGTATAACACCTAAATCCATCACCCACCAATTTCAAGATTTGACTTCCAACTATTATAATCCCATTTTAAATTTTCATTTGGTTTTCTTCATGAATTTGGAAAATCTTCTTGGTCATTATATCAACATTCTTCATTTTTCTCACCATCTTGTGATAACTTGCGACACATTAGTTTGATCATTTTCATCACTTGGATTCCATTCATTAAGCTAAAGCTTCTCAATTTTGAAGGGAAGTTAGTCACACAACCTCATCTTGTGTTTTGATACAATATCTTATTTCCCGATCCATATCTTCTTGTTTTATTACCTGTTTATTTTATATATATTTATCTATCACCATTTTTGTTGTGTCCATTGTTGGTTTTTCCCTTTGATCTTCAACTTGTAGATTTATACTTTGATGGATAACTTTAATAATACTTTGACTCTATCACCACTCCAAAGTCTACAAGGAAGAGGGCCAATTAACAAGGATCAAAGAGATCCTCCTACACGTTGAGCCAAGATGCTCAGGTGGGTGTACCCTTGACTCACTTCTCCAAAGGAGTCTCAAAACAATATACAACTATGTCCTTTACTAACTGACTAAAAGATATCATCATTTAAATTTGGGTGTGTGTGGTTGATGACAATGAAATGCCTCCAGAGAATGGACCAGTGCCTTAACCTAGGGAAAAGAGTCACCCAATTACATACATCAGCTAAAGATCTTAAATCAAATACTCTTGGGCTCAGGATAAGTGCTTTGCCTATTACCCCTCTACCTCAAACACCAAGACATCAAATTCTAATTTGGTTGTGAACTCACTAAACTCACCTAGAAGACTTTAATCCTAATTTTGTTAGGAACTCAGAGATGACTTCACAATGCTCTTTGTTTACCATATGCTAATACACTTTGTGATACTAACATATATGACCTTAGAATGAAAACAAGAAGACATACAAAAATGTAAGATTGGAACTCAATAGCATTCTCATTAACATATTCAGGATCAATATACAATCAAAGCAACACAAAGATAGGAAACAGACCCAAAATCCAGTTCCTCTTTCCTCAAATGTTCATACAATCATAACCACTAGAACTGACCAAAATTCAGAACAGAACCTCAGGACCAAACCCTTACTCTCTCTAAAAACTAACTACTTAAACCCCAAGTTACCTTGGAATCCTCAAAGAGGATGCATCAAGCTTCGGGTGACTAGGGTTAGGGTTTCAAATACCCAACCAATCAAAATACAAAAAAAGTTATTGTAGGGGTAGAAACATAGGCAACCCGGAGAAAATGAATCTCACACAGATCTGCCATGATCAAAATCTGTGAGAACGGTATAGAACACTAAGGAATTGCCATGAAAACTAGTCAAATTGGCCACCTGCAAACACACCTCAAGCACAAAAGCACACTTCTCTTCATACAAAAACATCATGCCACTGACCATAGAGACCCTTGCATCAGTCAACAACAACCAACACCACCAAACCAATTGAAATCAATTGTTAAAACTATAAATTTTGGTACTTCCTATCACTGGAAACCCTCTGCAAATTTGAATTTGAAATACAATGGTCATTTCCAAGGTGCCAGCAGCAAATCGATGGTCTATATTTAAAACTCAATCAACTTTAAGTCCCGACCATCAGATCTTCATATTTCGCAGGCTTTGTGCTTTAACTCAACAGATAGCCTCGGGTTAACTCTTAGCGACTACGCGATAAGGCTTTCCCTTATTCATGAAGTGAGATCCTTAACCACAACTTAACCTAGTGACTTAGCAAACAAAAGAAAAGAACCAACCCCAGACTTTATTTAGCAAACTGGCGACTGCAGGCTTTTTCCAGTTCGCGGAAAACCTTATCTTTCTGCCACTTGGTTTAGCAGTTACATGAACTCTTGTTCACCAAATTGCCAAACCTTTTAGCACATCACTATTTTTCTTCACGAATGAGCAAAACCCTTTGAACTTTGTCAGACCGCTAAACACTTTTTGTCGAAACTGCTAAGACCTTAGACCCCGACGTAGGCCCGGCTTATGCCACTTGTCATCAGGCTACTCACTGCAGTTGCTCGGTCACCACTGACATAGGACCCACAAACACGTCCAAGTAAGATTTGAGATCAATGGATGGTGCATTATCTCATGGGGTAGGAATATTCCTTGAGATCATGTGCCGACTGTAGATCGAAAAGTCTTCACTACAAACCCCACTAACATGATCCCACTCAGCAATTCAATAACCAATAAGAAACTGCCAACTAAGTACACATAGTAGTGGACCTGCATCACTTTATCACCTATAAGAAAAGTAAAATTGATGGCTAGCATAAGATCTCAAACCTCTGACACATCCCATGAGAACTTACGCTCATTGTCGATTCCCTGCAGATGTCAGGACCCTTTGACAAGCCAAAAAATAGGTCCCACTGACACATGCCCAGTCATAACCACGTGGACCAATTAGAAGAAAACACTCCAAAAACACCTAGAAAATGGTCCCATTGACACAACCAATAAGAAAGCTCCATTTGTAACACCTGTCAATGGACCCACAATAGTCATCCTGCACACATGGAGAATCGAACAGCTAGTGCATAATCTCGAGGGCTGAAATGATTCTTTGAGATCATGCACCCGCCATAGATTCTAAATCTTTGTTGTTGTCATGAAAGCCTGACCCCGCCCTACCATATCATCATTTCTCTCGGCCAATGAGGAACTTCCATTTGTGCTTATGTAGCAGTGGACCCGCCCGTCTGAAGTGTTACATCATGAAAAGGAATCAACAGCCATCTTAAGATCACATGCCTCTGACACACCAAATGAGAAGTTGCACCCATTGTTAGATCAAGATGGTGTTAGAGAACCAGGCCCAAGAAATAAAAGGTCGAAACTATATAAAAATTAAAAGCGTAGGACTTAGAAAAAATTAAACCCGCCAGACTTGGGCTTAAGGAAATATTAAGCGCTGAGGACTTAGGGAAATATTTAAGCATGTGGACATTTAGGAACTTAAGTGACCTAAAAAAGTAACATTAAAATAGAACAGGGCCAGGATAAAATAAAGGGTTTTTCATGCAACGACTAGTTTTTGAATATTTGCCTAGGGTTTTAGCTAGAGACATGAAAAATATTGCAGAGACCAGGGGAGAGATGATGAAGCCATGAAATTTTTTGCATGTGCTAATAGTGGCTTTGTCTGGGGATGTATGCCTCCTGTAGGCATAGCAAGGATCTAGAATCACTAGTTAAAGCAAACCATCCCACTAGAAAAAACTGACAACAAAGAGCAACAGGACCAAAACCTTATAGACCAGGATAAAATAGGACAGGGGTAGGAAAATTTACAAAATTTATAGAATGTACAAATTATACAGACCTAACTATTGTTCATGGAAAGGAAAATACCTTCAACTGAAGTATTTCTTCAAGAATTGTCCATGAACTGGCAATTCTTGAGTATCACCATTTAACTCTTTCACAATGTATGAATATTAGCCCTATTTCTCATGAATTTGATATGGCCCTAACCAGAGTGGATCAAATTTACCATTTTTTGCTTTATCCTCTAGTCTGGCATTCCAAATTAATACTAGGTCACCAGGCTCAAACCTTCTTTCAACAGTCTTCTTGTCATACAAATTCTTAACCTGTAACTGCAATTTGGCATTTCTTGCAACTGATTCTCTTCTAGTCTCATCCAACCTAATCAAGTCCTCAATTCTCAACTGCATCTCATTATGTATATCATCATCATATAATTGCACAAATTTATACATTTCCAGCAGATTATTTTGAGACATTCTTGCATGTATTCCATATACTAGGTCAAATGGTGCACAACCAATTGCCCTCTTCACAGTCACCCTATTAGCCCATACAGCTAATGGCAGTTTTGAATTCCATGCCTTCTTACTCTTTTTAAGAATCCTCCTGAGGATCTTAATCAAACTCTTATTAGTAGATTTTGCCTGTCCATTTCCTTGTGGATGATAAGGCGAGGAACAAGAAATCAGAATTCCTAAACCTTTGCAAAAGTTCTTATATTCAGTAGACCTGAAGCACATGGCATTGTCACTTATTATTCTCTCAGGGCACCCAAACCTTGTAATAGTATTATTCAACAAAAAATCAATTACCACCCTACTAGTTGCATTTCTTGTAGGTATAGCCTCTACCCATGTTGTAAAGTAATTAGTGGCAACTAAGATCCATGAGTGTCCTCCACTAGACTTTTTTGGTATCTCCCCTATGAAATCAATTCCCCATCCTTGGAAAGGAGCTTGTACTTCTACTGGCCTTAATGGCATGTTACCTAAAAATTTAAGCTTACCAGAGAACCTTTGACAAGCATCACACCTCCTTACCAACTGTTCTACATCCTTGAAGATTGTGGGCCATCAGAATCTTTCTCTCAAGATTTCATGAGTAGTTGTTTTACCCATATAATGCCCACCACAAACTCCCTCATGCATTTCCTTTAACAACTTGTTAGCCTGATCCTCATCAACACACTTCAAAATCATGCAATCTAAATTCTTTCTATACAATTTACATTTCACAATTACATACTTGATGGTTTGTAATTTCAAAGTCCTCCTCTTATTGTCATCCATGTTTGATGGACATTTCATATTTCTCAAGTAATAGATGATATCTTGATACCAGATACAATCATCCATGTCACATGTATAATCAATTTTAGCTTAATTTATCTGATTTGCATCAAGATTGGATTGAGCCATTAGTTTTTCCAATCCTTGTCCTCTAACCAATTTAGTAATCTGGATATCAATGTTGAATTCTTGGATCCTATTGATCCATCTACATCTTCTCCCAGACACATCCTGCTATGAGAAAATATCTTTGACTACTGCACTTGGCAAAAAAGCAATCACAATTGCCCCCATCAGATAACATCTAAAAGATTTCATAGCCCTGACCAATGCATAGGCCTATTTTTCATTGATGTCATATTTCAGTTTATTAGCCTGCAACGATTTACTAAAAAATTCAATAGGCTGCTCAAAACAATCCTTATTTTTTTGCAACAACACTATAGCAATAGTATGAAAAGATGTAAAGGAAAAGATATGCATTGGGATACCATAATCAGGTGCCTTAAGCACAGGTGCATCTTTAATAGCTTTCTTGATATTCTTGAAAGCTTTGTCAGGCTCACCCTCCCATGTAATAGCAGATCCTTTCTTCAACATCTTGGATATAGGTCTAGTGATCTCAGCAAAGTTTGTTACAAATCTTCTCAATAAATTTACCTGACTGAAGAAGGGCTGAATTCCTTTAATATTCTTTGGCCTCTGAATCTTATCAATGGCTGCCACCCTTTCAGGATCAATTCTAACTCCTTGCTTGCCAACCAAGTGGCCAAGCAACTTACCCTTAATGACACCAAATGCACCTTTCCTTGGGTTTAATGAAATCCCATATTCCAAGGCTCTTACAACTATTTTCTCTAAATGAGTATAATGGTCTTCTTCCTTCTTGGAATAGGTAGTTAAATCATCTTGATAAACAACAAGGAAATCATCAATAAAATCTGAAAAGGAAACATCCATTGCCCTCTAAAAAGTAGCACCAGCATTTGTGAGACCAAAAGGCATTCTCACATAGACATATGTCCCCCAAGCTGTAGTAAAAGCTATCTTAAATTGCTCTGATTCTTTCACAATTACCTGATTATAACTAGAGAAACCATCCATCATAGACATCAATTTTGATCTGGTCACTCTCTGCAACATAGCTTCCATATTGGGCAGACAATAGTTATCCTTTAATGAGCTGATGTTCAAATTCCTAAAGTCCACACAAAGTCTGATGTCACCATTCTTCTTTCTAACAAGGACAAGATTTGAAACCCAAGAAGAGTGCCTAATGGGCTTGATAATGCCATCATCTCTTAACTTCATCAATTCTTCTTGCATCTTAGGTGCCAAAGTGGGATTTATAGGCCTTTGTTTTTGCCAGAAAGGTTTAGCATCTCCCCTCAAAGGAATGATATGCTGAAACAAGTCTTCTCTATAAACCTTTAGGTCATCATATGCAAAAACATGCCTAAATTTTATTAATAATTCAATCAAAGATTTTCTCACATTGTGAGACATGTCCCTACCAATGTATACCTTCTTAGGTGCCTCATGTGTTCCAAGATTTATCTCCTCTAGATCAGTATGATCTTCTCTTTTGATATTCTTTTGAACTCTATCCTAGTTGTCAAACATAGTCTCAAGAACAACAAGCCCCTTGGGCACCTTGTTAGTTCTAAGTTGAATAACTTCATTGCCAAAGAAAATCTCTTTTCCTTCTATAGTTTCAACCAAAGTTGAGCAATCAAATTCCTGACCATGATACTATTGGAAATAGGAGAGATAGATACTGAGAGGGGAGGGGTGAATCAGTATCCACTAAAACTTTTACTTAGATCCCTTCAATACTAAATATGTATACTATATTTACCAATCAAAATAACTTGCATGAAAAAATTACATAGATAACTTATGAAAGTAAATAACCATAAACTCATTAATGTAATCACATAACACAAGTATTTTGGTAACGCAGAAACCCCTGTTAGAAGGTAAAAACTGCGATGGGGATGACACCCACAAATTCTTCACTACTACAGATAGAAAAGAGTTTGTCTATTAAGGCTACAATTGTGATCACTTCTGGTGATCTTACCCTGTTAAGAGTAACATATTAGATTGGCTAGATCTACCTATTTATAGGATTTAGCAACATAATTAAGTGTGCACTCGGTTAAGAGATTTGCAATAAGACTGTTAAGTCCACCCGGTTAGGAGATTTTGATAAACTCTATTACAATTTTTAGAAAGCAATAGATAATGTATCTATTCTGATGACAACTAATTTGTCTATTATAGATCAATAAATTACTGATTAAATGTCACCTTGCATGTGATGAATTTTTTCTCTGTAGTGCTTGGTTGCCCTGTTAATTTTGAAATATTGTTCTGCTCAGTTCTTTCACTTTTCTTCTTGGTTCTGATAACTTGTAGACTCAAAGTGGGAAATAGCTTCAAGTTCTTTCTTCTCTTATCAAATTGTTACAAAATGATGTGAACACACATAATTTATAGTGTTTAGGTTTTGCCACTTAGCAAAAAATTAGGTTAAGCAAAATACATAACCCTAACATCTACGGTGTACAAAAATAGTTAAGTTCAAATCTTTACATTGAGATACACATCACATTTAATGCATATCTGTACAATAGATGCTTTCTTGATCTTGGTAACACGTGTTCTAATCTATTGTAACCATCTATCTTGAAAATTGTGCCTTTACTAATTCCTAGACCATTTCCTATTTTCCTCATCTCAGTAAATGCTTGTCTAGACTATTCGGTGTTGTCTAGAACGCTCGGTGTATACTGACAATTGGTGTCAGTGTGTATTGATACTTCGGTAAACTGTCTGATGCTTCAGTGTATAGTCTTTACCAACTGTTCTGTGTATCTTTTTCGACTTCCCTATCTTCTTATATTTACCGACCAGTGCAGTATAAACAACCGACTGATGTATATGGAGGATTTTGATACTAAGTGACAACAATAAATTCTCTATAGAGATAAAAATCTCCCCCTTTGGCATTATTATCAAAACAAAAAATGTATATACAAAAAATCCTTATATCTCCTGACATATACATATACAAAATTGCTTAAGTACAACAAGTACTCCCCCTAACAATATAATTTCGGTAGTGTAAAGTATACATAGCAAAACAAAGATCTATTTGGCATATATACATTTGATTTCCCCCTTTTTGAGATTAATGCCAAAAAAATATAGTGTATACTTACAACTTATCAAAATGTTCTGATGGGTTTTCTTTAGGGATTCTAAGAGTTTGTCCCACTCCTCTATCAAGTTAGCAAGAGCAACATGCTCATAACTGACTTGTGCACATATATCCATAACATTATCTAACACAAAGAGTTCTAGTGTGAATACAAGTGTTTGTGCCATAGTGATATGCTGATAAAAAATCTTCAAGTGTAAAATGAGTTCTTTCTGCAACTCGGTAACCTGGTCTATTATTTTCTCTCCTTTGTGTCTGAGATCAGTAATCAACCACCTGATTTCATGTATCCTTAAGATATGCTTTGAGAAGGTTTGTGGCTCGATTGATGCTACCTATGTGCATGCTAAAATTTCTTTCTCTAAGTTTCCTATTTGTTCACTGATCTCAGAAGTGAATGAGTCAGCATGACACAATTTCAATAAGGTATGATAAATATAACTTGTAATTATCTGAGAGTCAGATATTACCTTTGATAACTGTACCTTGTTTATTGCCACCTCCTAGCATAACTTCTCAGCAAGTTTATCATGTACTTTACTCTCAACTCTTTCTTCCATCCTTTTCTCCTATTCAATATCTATCTTCTAGATTTGTTGTGTAAGTGTAGCCAATTGGTCCATAATGGGTTTGTTCTCATCAACATCTGCATCAAGAATGACCTATTGTAGAATGTCTCGAATATCAATGAGTATTTCATTGTTCTTTTTAGTTTGTTTTAGCTTCTCTTGAGCTGCCTTCCTTTGACATAACTCCCCATATTTCCTTAGTTCTTCGGGGCTAAGGGTTCTTGGATCACAGTGAGGGATTTCTATGATCTCATCAATAGTAACTATCCCTTTACCTTTTTTCTTCTTCCTTCCTCTAAGAGGTGAGATCCTTAATACTATTGCAGTATCTTCATCCTTCGGAGTATCCTTCCCTGTAGACACATTCTCATCTTTCTTCTACTCATCAGTGCTCTGTTGTTGAGCCTTGGTAGTAGTGTCTGGAGGGTTCACCTCTGTGTCATCATCTATGTCCTTGATTTCTATGAATTGTGCCTCTGTAGTAGGCTGATTTGTATCTGTAGTTTGCTAAGAGTCTTGTGTATCTTATGTATCTTTAGCATCCTTATTTTCTTGTTATTTCTTCTCCTCGGATGCAATCTTGGAAATAAGTTCTATAGCCTCAGCTAGAGTCGGTAGATTGCCTGGCAGTGATGCTATCTCATCATCCTTCAAAGGTACTATTGTTACATCTGTGTCATCTTGATCATCAAGATCACCATCTGTAATGTCTTGAATAAGAACATCATCATCGGTTCTATTCATCAGTTGTATGTCAACTTGTTCTGGTGCTTCCTATGATATATTCACCTTTGTGGTGTCCTCAGTGATATTAATTACCTCGGTAACCAATATACCGACCTCTTTCACTTTATCATTTTTATCATCACTAAATATACCTTTACCCTTGGAGTTTTGTCTCTTTTTAGACATTTTCAAGAATACGGCTTGTTCCACTTTCTCTTCTTCTCTCATAATTGATTCCCATAGTGAATCACATTCTATGTCCATGTTACCAACATTTTCATCCATAATCATTAATGTTCTATTTTTAGTCAAAAACCTTGCTTGATATTTAGTCAAGTATGACCCAATATCACCAATACTCAAATGAGGTGTTGATCTTACCAAAGATCACTCTCTTTTCCTCTTCTCAGTTTCCATAGCAATGTTCCATCTAACTGCAATCTTATCATCTAAGGACTTCGGTAAAGAATTAGAAAGTTCTATCGGTATTCTCTTAAATTTTACCATCATTTGAATAACCGCCTCCTCAATTTTAGTTTGATCCTCTGTAGACATTTTGTCATACTTACATAATGCTAGATCATTGAGATTCCCATTCACTATTATTTCTTCTATCAATTCATCAAGAGTACTATCCTTATGCTTTACAATCTTGAACTGATTCTGATCATCTTCAGTCTCTTCAGTGCCGTTGGTAGTAGGGGCTCATTTTACCTTCTTTTTCGGTGCATTAGCTACTACCCTTGTCTTTCTTTTTACATACTTCCTTGTTGGAGTAGCTGCCCTTTGTTTTTCCTCTATTTTCTCTGGTGGTGATGCAACAGCTGCAGAAGACCTTGTCTTCATTCCCTTTCTCAGAGATACCTCTTATGTTTGTTTATCATCGGTAGGAGGAACTGATGTGTCATCAGATTCAATTTCTTCACTATCATATGGCTTATCTACTAACTCTAGTAGACCTTCAATTGCAGTGTCAACCGGTGATTCATTAGAGTTGGGTGCTTTACCAAACTTTGCCTCTAAATATTTTCTCATTTTCTTCCCTCACCTTGACATCTTACCGATAACTATGTCGGTATCAATTCTTGATTTAGCCTCTTCGTAGGTGCCAAACCTACTGGTAGTAATGTCAATCGATGATGCTAGCAATGCATTTATAGATTTCACTGTGAAATCATGACTTATTTCATATCCCATTAGTGCTAGCCACTTTGTTCTAGGCTCTACATCCTTTATCATACAATGGTCTATGCTCACAACAAAACAAATATCATTTTCAAATTTCTTTATCAACTCTCTCAGTATTCTACTCCATTGATGCATTTGCTCCTAAAATTCTTTGAAGTAGGCTTCGAATTCTGAATCCATGTTATCTCCAAGATTCTTTATAAACTCACTTATTTGCTCAGTGATCAATTTGTCTTGCTCCCATACTACTTCACTGATACCAGGGATAAATTTCTATATGTAAAAGAATAAGAAAACAAGTAATGACCCAAACTTACAAGTGTTCGATTTCTTTGTCCTTATTACCTTCATGTTATCTGTAAGCTAATGAAGCAAGATATCAGCTAGATCAACTTGGTGATCTTTCTTCACAATTTTGTACGCCATGTCCATAGCATTTTTCAGTACACTATTCAACCAATTAGATTGAAATATTTTGTAACCGATCACATGTGTGGTGAACTTGACCGCAGGATCCTTAATCTTTCCAATCTTCAGTGCTCTACCATCCCATTCAGCTCTGGTGTTCTTTTCAACATCTAGTCTCAATGAGCTATGAAATGTTTTTTCCTTCTCAGAAGTAGGATAACCAGTAACCCTACTTATCATTTTCTTCATGACCTCGGTCGGTTTGTCTAGCCAAAACTTCCTATCGTGGAATCTGCTCAATACTATCCTTATCCATTCAGTCTTAAAAAAGTGTGGAAAATTTTGAACACCCAATAGTCCAACATCTTCAAGTTTCTAAAATTTTGGTTTCACTTTTCCCTCAAGATCACAAACATTCTGAAATGTGACAACTGTCTCAAAGTTCCCAACTTCACCAATTTTGCAATGAATGTAAGCCCTAACATCCTGTATCAACAAAACCCTATCTAGTATGCTTGAAAATGTGCCCATCGAATCCATTTTAGATGTGACCCTAGGATGCGGCTTGAATTTACCCTTGGCACAATGTGCCCTAATGATCAATTCTACTTCCTCCTCAACTTGTGATTTTTTAGCAGTTGAAGTAGATGCCATCAAAATAAACTAGGGTTTCAGAAAACAATAAGTACTCAAGTGTATAGATAGCTGATAACCTACTTGATTCATCAAAGAATGTCATCGATTCAATGTGAAATAACTTCAAATCTTTCAAAAAGCCCTTTTTGCTCAAACTCTTTCGCTATAAAATCTAGTTCTTTGAAGCTCGTAATGTGAAAAATGAGCTTATTTTCTCAAGTATTTATAGATCCTTACATTTTCCCGCTCAAACATTTGTAATAAATGTGTGACCTAACTTTCAAGTGCAAAACAACTGTCAACTTAGTTAACACATGATATCATTGGTTTGTATTGTTTCCTCGATTAACCTTGCATAGCGATTACCGAATAGTAATCCATTCTTGGTCTTGCTTTTACCGACTTTATAACATTATTAGCTCATGGAATATAAACCATAATCCATCTTCATTCATGTTGATCTGGTATTAATACATCATATATGAGGAACTGTATGAAAAATATGATCTTTTAAAATATCAGTCCCGTACATACCTTTGTCACCTTAAGTGGAGTTACCGATGTCACCTAATCCAGTGGACAAGGTTTCACCGACAATGTTACTTGATTTAGCAGTCTCCTTTGTTGAATTCTTCCACATAGTATTTCTCATCTTCATGATATCTACAATGGTGTATCCACTCTCGAATACATGATCTTCATCTGGTGCTCGGTCTCTATAGTCTTTGCTTAAATGACCAACCTTGTGACAATGCATATAGGCCATTGGGGTACTTGCCCAATATCTAGAATGTTTGATCTGATGTGCCCTATAATAGTTAGCAAAGATATGTCCATACTAACCACATGCAGTATAGTTATTCCATGTATTGTAATCCCACACATAAGAGTTACCTTGTCTTTTCAGTTGATACAAATTCTTTTGTGTTTGCTAGTTAGGAGTGCAAACTTGTTTCATTTTTGCCTTACATTCACTTGCAGTATGTCCAAGTTTGTTACAAGTATAACATATCTTACCAGTAGTAGTCTTTTTAGTATTGTCCTTTTGTTTAGATCTACATTCATGTGCTTGATGCCCATACTTTCCACAGTAATAACAGTAACCATTAAATCTTGTAGTAATAGCAAGAGGTTTACCTTGAGCTTTGCTTCTGCATACATTGGATGTGTGTCTTGGTTTTCCACAGTAGTAGCATGTCAACATTTTGGATTTCTAACCTTGATTTATGTTGACCTTTTCAGCTTGTTGTGATGATTCACCTTCACCAGTATAATCTATATCGGCTCTACTTCCAAATCTTCTTTGATTATTTAGAAAATCATCAATCTTTTTGGAGCTTTCTTCAGTCAATCATTTCATCTCATTATGTTGTTGTTGATTTTTCAGATCATTTCTCAATTTTTCATTTTCTTCTCTTAGTCTAGCAACATCCTCCAAATTCCTTGATAGTTCACCATTGATTCGGTTTACTTCTTGATTTTCCATTAGCACCTGATTTGATACTTGAAAGTGATGATCGGTTAGCCTTTGTATTTCAATTTCTTTTTCTTGGAGTTGTTCAATCATCAATCTTTTGTCTTCAATAGCTAGATTTTGATCTTGTTTAGCTTGTTTGGCATTATTCATTATTTCCACCATTCTTACCATGTGTGATTCTTGTCCGATTTGAAGTGCTTTTACCTGATCAGATAGATGTTGATTTCTTTCAGATAAATCATTGATTGTACTTTTAGATCCATCAGAGATGCTTCCTGAGCTTGATCCAATGTGATCAAATACATCATCAAAAGGTTCTTCATGATAACCGATTTCATTCTGAGCAATTGTAATATTCTTTCTTTGTACCAGTAATTTCTTCAATTCAGCCTTGGCTTGCTTGTACTGTTCAACAAACATCTGCAGTTGTAGTTTATGATTCTCAATAGACTTTTCAAGTTTGTACCTCTCCATGATTTAGATCTTTACCCTTCAGTGGTTAAACTATTTCAACAAGAGAACTGAGCTCTAATACCAATTGTTGGAAATAGGAGAGATAGATACTGAGAGGGGAGGGGTGAATTAGTATCCACTAAAACTTTTACTTAGATCCCTTCAATACTGAATATGTATACTGTATTTACCAATCAAAATAACTTGCATGAAACAATTACATAGATAACTTATGAAAGTAAATAACCATCAACTCATTAATGTAATCACATAACACAAGTATTTTGGTCACGCAGAAATCCTTATTAGAAGGTAAAAACTCTGGTGGGGATGACACCCACAAATTCTTCACTATTGCAGATAGAAAAGAGTTTTCATGTTAAGGCTACAATTGTGATCATTTCTAGTGATCTTACCCTATTAAGAGTAACATATTAGATCAGATAGATCTACCTAGTTGTAGGATTTAGCAACACAGTTAAGTGTGCACTCGGTTAAGAGATTTGCAATAAGACTGTTAAGTCCACTCGGTTAGGAGATTTTGATAAAATATATTACAATTGTTAGAAAGAAAAAGATAATGTATCTATTATGATGACAACTAATTTGTCTATTAAAGATCAATAAAGTACTAATTAAATGTCACATTGCATGTGATGAATTTTTTCTCTATAGTGCTCGGTTGCCCTGTTAATTTTGAAATACTGTTCTACTCAGTTCTTTCACTTTTCTTCTCGGTTTTGATCTGCTCGGTTCACTATTCTGATAACCTGTAGACTCGAAGTGGGCAATAGCTTCAAGTTCTTTCTTCTCTTATCAAATCGTTACAAAATGATGTGAACACACACAATTTATAGTGTTGAGGTTTTGTTGCTTAGCAAAAAATTAGGTTAAGCATAATACATAACCCTAAGATCTACGGTGTACAAAAATAGTTAAGATCAAATCTTTACATTGAGATACACATCACATTTAATGAATATCTAGACAATAGATGCTTTCTTGATCTTGGTAACATGTGTTCTAATCTATTGTAACCATCTGTCTTGAAAATTGTGCCTTTACTGATTCCTAGACCATTTCCTATTTTCCTCAGTAAATGCTTGTCTAGACTGTTCGGTATTGTCTAGAAGGCTCGCTATATACAGACCATTGGTGTCAGTGTGTATTGATACTTCAGTAAACTATCTAATGCTTCGGTGTATAGTCTTTACCAACTATTTTGTGTATCTTTTCCGACTTCCTTGTCTTCTTATATTTACCGACCTATGCAGTATAAACAACCAACTGATGTATATGGAAGATTTTGATACTAAGTGATAATAATAAATGCTCTATAGAGATAACAGATACTGATCTTCACAACTTATAAACTTCAAGATATCATTATCATCATCAAAAACTTGTCAATTTTTTATATTGTCTGGTACACTAGGCCTAGCCTGAATTTCAACTTTAGAGATACCAGTAAATGTAATATCACTGGGATTGATTGCTATATTGGCTAACAAGTCAGCCATCTTATTGTTACTCCTATCCTTCCACTCAATATTGAAGGCATCAAAATGTTCAATCAAATCCCAAACTACATTCCTATATTGTTTTAACCTTTTGTTCTTGGAAGCATATACTGACCTGACTTGGGACACCACCAACTCAGAATCACCCACAACACTTAAGCACTTAATACCATGTTTTTGTGCCAACCTCAGTCCTAACAACAATGCCTCATATTCTACTATATTTTTGGTACAAAATAAATTCAATGTGAAAGAAAATTTGTAGGTGTTTCCATTAGGAGAAATAAGTAAAATACCTACTCCTGCTCCATCCTTGCAATTTGCACCATCAAACTACATTACCCACAAATCACCCTTCACAGAATTAACACTTACCTCAACAAAGATAGGTGACAAAATAGGTTCCTTCTTAAGTATAGGGATCTCTACCCTAAAATAATTAATATCAATATCCACAAAACATGTAGTTTCATTATCAATACTTCTCTCAATCATGTGGCATACTCTTGGTTCTCGCTCAATCTTGACAAACTGATCATCAATCTTGAAAGTGGCATAGGATAGATCACACTGTAAACTTCCACCCATGGCAGCACTCCACCTTCTAGATAGCAGCATCCCATAATGAGGAGGGATGTCCACCACCAAAACACTCATTGTTAACTCTTTCTCTAGATATGTTGCTAGCCTATATGGCATTGCATTGATAGTCCCAATAACTGGTACCTCCCTCTGATCCATTGCACAACATCTGCCTTGAACTGTATCAACTTTAAGGCCCAATTTTTCCATAATCTTAAAAGGCATAACAGTATTAGAGGCACCACTATCAATCATACAATTTCTTAATTTCATTCCATTCACAAGGACACTTAAAAAGAATGGATCAATGTTTTCAAAGCTAGAATTGATAGAATTGTCCAAATATATAGGAGGAATTTGAGATATAATTCCCTGAGTAGCAACACCTTTCAAAACCTTAGCTTGAGATTCATTGCATACAACATCATGGTTATGAACATTATCTACCCATGCAATAGCTCTATCTTTGTGTTCAGGGATCCTCAACAATTCTGACAATGGAACCTTAACTATAATTTGGGACAATACAGATAACATATCAAGAGGGGCAGAGGAAGGAATATCAATCTGCATTGCCTTAGTGTCCTTTTTCTTATCTGATACATTAGGTGTATTGCCCACCCTCATTTTTTCATTCTTAGCCATTGTGTTAACTGGCTTCTCAATCTCACTAGAAAATCTTTCAACTCCAACTCCCTTAGGCTCACAATTCTTACCTTTTACATTCTTGAATTTCACCATGTGATCACCTTTTGATTTATTCTCATTAGGCTCTCCAAAGTTGGTACTCTTTATAAACATTCCTACAGCTTTTCCATTTGTATCCCTTGCCACCATGCCCCTAGTTTGCACTTGGGAAATCATTTATGTAGTAATCCTATCCATCTCTTCTCTAGAAGGTCTTCTTAAATTTACTGGCTCAGAAGAAGAGTTCATGTTACATGTCTTCTTATCAATGTCTTCACTATTAGAAAAAACCTCTCGATGAAAAAGGGCTTGAGTGTGTCTCTTCACATTCACATTTGCTTCTTCATCAAAATTAGAATCATCTTCATATCCTAGATATGAAGCAGCCATGTTGCATCCAACATCATCTTGATTTTCTTCTTGATCTATCTCCTCATTGCCACAATCTTGATTTGCAGCCATAGAATGTGCAACCACACAATGCTCTGCAAAATGAGGGGACTGGCATGCAACACACCAAGGTATGTTCTCCATGACATTTATTGAAGCCTTTTTTAGAGGGTCAGGGATGCCTCTATCATTTTTTCCTCTTGCAATAGGGACCACATGCTTTCCATCCTTCCATTGGGTGTTGTAGGGGTAGTTCTGCAATCTATTCCGCTTATTGAAATTGTTGTTGAAATGAGGCCTTTCATTGGTAGGATCACTGATGTTGCTATTTGTAGGTGCCTTCAAATCCTTCAATGCATTGAGCACCTTATCCAATTTATCTTCTTCTCGCCTCCTAGTTCCAACATTCCTATTATTTTCTTTTTTGTATTTCCTGTCCCCAAACAACTTAGGGTCATCTCTTTTCCCACCCAACTTCCCTGATATCTTCATATTGTTCTCAATATTGATAGCAATCCTAAAAGAATCCCTAAGAGTTCTTGGTTCTTTGTCCCTCAACAAGTTACCCACCTTTCCATCAAATGCATTGAAGTATGTAGTCAGACAAACATTGTCATCTAACCGCATAACTTGAAATAACTTATGCATACCCTTCTGAAATCTCATATTGAATTCAACTGTAGATTCATTCTAATTTTTCCTTATGGTATTGAACTCATTCAACATGAAACTAGAATTAGGCCTATCACCATACTACTCTTTAAAACATCTCTCAAAAGAATCCCAAGTATCAATACATTTATCAGGAAGTCTCTTAAACCAATCTCTAGCATCCTGCACGAAAGATTGAACAAATAATTTCATGACTACATCCTCATGCTCTACCTCATAATCATTAAGCATATCAACAAATAACCTAAGATGCTCCTCACAACTAATAGCATTGTTACCGGCAAACTTAGGTACCTTATCTCTTATATCAGTTGGAAAAGCATTTGGGTAGCTAGGAATCCCATCAAAACTAATTTTCCTATAGCCTTCTAATTGCATAGGTCTTCTTTGAAAACTTGAACTAGTGTTAACCCTAGGATCAACATTTACATTTACATTTCCATCTACTTGTGCATTTGACAATTGTCTAGGATCAACACCTATCCTAGTAGATGAAGAAGGAATTGAACTAGCAGTAGCATTACTAAGTGGAATAGTAGTAGTCATAGATGGCATACCTAGTTTAGTAGTAGATGGACCAAGAGCAATTGTAGATGAAGCCTTCAAGAACTGGATCTTTCATCTATTTTCTACAATGGAGGCTTCAATTTCATCCTTTTCTAATTCTCTTGCAAGGTCCTCATCTTCTTTTCTTCTTCTTTCTATCTTTGTGTCCTTATTTGAAATGGGTGATGGGACCCCTAGTATTGTCAATGATCTACTTGTTTGATGTCCCACCATCTTTTTCTTTCCTTTCTCACCAATGACAACAATAGGCCTAGTGATCTCATGCACATCTTTATCTTTAGGGAGGGAAGCATAAATTTGAACCTATCTAACCATAGAGCCCTCCTTTTCAAATTCATGATCTTGCAGTAAG
Source organism: Chamaecyparis obtusa (assembly GCA_027943335.1). NCBI lineage: Eukaryota > Viridiplantae > Streptophyta > Pinopsida > Cupressales > Cupressaceae > Chamaecyparis > Chamaecyparis obtusa. The sequence goes on along the minus strand of BSBK01002214.1, from coordinate 828,876 downwards.
CGCTCCTGCTCACCCCTCAAAGCATCAAGATCACCAAAGAAATCATGTTGCAAAGTCTTAGGAGTAGAAGCAAGCATCTTGTTTCTCTCCTTCATTTCATTAATCTTTCTAAGGAGAGACTATCTTTCTATTAGAGCATTCACCTTTTCATCTTTTGTCTCCTTTTGTAACCTCTTATGTATGGCATCTTGCTCTGCCAACTATAACCTTAGTGCATTTAAATCATCTGGGTCTATCATAATGTCATCAGAACTTGATGACACAACCATATCAGTGAAATTTTGATATGGGAAATGGACTTGCCTTGGTCTCATGGGCTCCCTTTTGAAATTATCCTCATCAAGATCTAAATCAATCTCAAAACCCATCTCTCTAGCTTGTTCATCCTGACCTGCAGGCAATGAACCCTTGTCTTTAAATACAGCCTCTAGGGTATCATAAAATTTATCTTCAGAGCGACCACCATCTAATCTAGAAAATCTATCTTGTAAACCTTCCTCACTTGAGGAAACATGTGGTGCTCTACCTCTATTATTTCCTTGTTCTCTAATGGGAGCACTAGTAGACTCACCATTTCTTCTAATCCAACTCTTCTTCTCCTGTCTAGGTAATTGTTCCAGAGTGACCTCCAGATTTTTTCTAACAAAGGACCTAGTATTCCTTCTTTTGTCGATGATTTGTAGTCTATAACACTAGTTCTAACCCTTTTGAGTCGCCACCCACCAAAGTGGGAAATCTTTAACTGAATACAATAGGAAAACAAGAATGCACTTTCCAAACTTTTATCTCTAGACTCTCCCCAGTAGAGTCACCATTTTGTTGGGGACTCGGATGGGTAAATCAATCCCATCAAAAAGATTTTGACTTTGCAAGATAACTACAACCAGAGATTCTAACAAATATAATCCTTCATTGTTGTTCTCCCCAGTAGAGTCACCATTTTGTTGGTTTTTCCCTTTGATCTTCAACTTGTAGATTTATACTTTGATGGATAACTTTAATAATACTTTGACTCTATCACCACTCCAAAGTCTACAAGGAAGAGGTCCAATTAACAAGGATCAAAGAGATCCTCCTACACTTTGAGCCAAGATGCTTAGGCGGGTGTACCCTTGACTCACTTCTCCAAAGGAGTCTCAAAACAATATACAACTATGTCCTTTACTAACTAACTAAAAGATATTATCATTTAAATTTGGGTGTGTGTGGTTGATGACAATGAAATGCCTCCAGAGAATGGACCAGTGCCTTAACCTAGGGCAAAGAGTCACCTAATTACATACATCAGTTGAAGATCTTAAATCAAATACTCTTGGGGTCAAGATAAGTGCTTTTCCTATTACCCCTCTCCCTCAAACACCAAGACATCAAATTCTTATTTGGTTGTGAACTCACTGAACTCACCTAGAAGACTTTAATCCTAACTTTGTTAGGAACTCAGAGATGACTTCACAATACTCTTTGTTTACCATATGCTAATACACTTTGTGATACTAACATATATGAGCTTAGAACCAAAACAAGAAGACATACAAAAATGTAAGATTGGAACTCAATAGCATTCTCATTAACATATTCAGCATCAATATACAATCAAAGCAACACAAAGATAGGAAACAGAACCAAAATCCAGCTCCTCTTTCCTCAAATGTTAATACAATCATAACCACTGGAACTGGCCAAAATTTAGAATAGAACCTCAAGACCAAACCCTTACTCTCTCTAAAAACTAACTACTTAAACCCCTAGTCACCTTGGAATCCTCAAAGAGGATGCATCAAGCTTCGGGTGACTAGGGTTAGGGTTTCAACTACCCAACCAATCAAAATACAACAAAAGTTATTGTAGGGGTAGAAACACAGGCAACCCAGAGAAAATGAATCTCAGACAGATCTGCCATCATCAAAATCTACGAGAACTATACAGAACACCAAGGAATTTCCATGAAAACTAGTCAAATCGGCCACTTGCAAACACACCTCGAGCACAAAACCAAACTTCTACTGGTACAAAAACATCATGCCACTGACCACAAAGACCCTTGGATCAGTCGGCAACAACCAGCTCCACCAAACCAATCGAAATCAGCTATTAAAACCATAAATTTTGGTACTTCCTATCACTGGAAACCCTCTGCAAATTTGAATTTGAAATACAATGATCATTTCCAAGGCGCCAGTAGCAAATCAATGGTCTATATTTAAAACTCGATCAACTTGAAGTCTTGACCGTCAGATCTTCATATTTCACGGGCTTTATGTTTTAACTCAACAGATAGCCTTGGGTTAACTCTTAGCGACTACACGACAAGGCTTTCCCTTATTTGCAAAGTGAGATCCTTGACCGCAACTTAACCCAATGACTTAGCGAACAAAAGAAAAGGACCAACCCTGGTCTTTATTTAGTGAACTGGTGACTATAGGCTTTTTCTAGTTCATGGAAAACCTTATCTTTCCGCCACTTGGTTTAGTGGTTACGCAAATTCTTATTTGTCGAATCGCAAAACCTTTTAGCACATCACTATTTTTCTTCATGAATGAGCGAAACCCTTTGAACTTTGTCAGACTGCTAAACACTTTTTGTCAGAACTGCTAAGACCTTAGATCCCCGCCTAGGCCCACCTTATGCCACTTGTCATCAGGCTACTGGCTACAGTTGCTCAATCAACACTGACACAAGACCCATAGACACGTCCAAGTAAGATTTGAGATCAACAAATGGTGCATGATCTCATGGGGTAGGAATATTCCTTGAGATCATGCACCGAACATAGATTGAAAAGTCTTCACTATAGGCCCCACTAATAGGATCTCACTCAGCAATTCACCGACCAATAAGAAACTGCCAACTGAGTACACAGCAGTGAACCCGTGTCACTTTATCACCTCTAAGAAAAATAAAATTGATGGCCAATGTAAGATCTCAAACCTCTGACACATCCCATGAGAACTTACACTCGTCGTCGATTCCCTATAGATGTCAAGACCCTCTGACAAACTGAAAACCAGGTCCCACTGACACATGCCCAGTCATAACCACATGAACCAATTAGAAGTGAACACTCCAGAAACACCTGGCAAATGGTCCCACTAACACAACCAATAAGAAAGCTCGATTTGTAACACCTATCAGTGCACCCACAATAGTTGTCCTACACACATGGAGAATCGGACGGCTGATGCATAATGTCAAGGGCTGAAAAGATTCTTTGAGATCATGCACTCACTGTAGATTCTGAATCTTTGTTGTCATCATGAAAGCCTAACCCCACCCTACCATATCATCATTTCTCTCGGCCAATGAGGAACTGCCATTTGTGCTTATGTGGTAGTGGACCCACCTGTCTAAAGCGTTACATCATGAAAAGTAATCAACAATCATCTTAAGATCACATGCCTCTGACACACCGAATGAGAAGATGCACCCACCATTAGATCAAGATGGTGTCAGAGAATTGGGCCTAGGAAATAAAAGGTTGAAACTATAGAAAAATTAAAAGAGCGGGACTTAGAAAAAATTAAACCCGCCAGACTTGGGCTTAAGGAAATATTAAGCGCTGAGGATTTAGGGAAATATTTAAGCATGTGGACCTCTAGGAACTTAAGTGACCTAAAAAAGTAATGTTAAAATAGAACAGGGCCAGGGTAAAACAAAGGGTTTTTCATGCAATGGCTAGTTTTTGAATATTTGCCTAGGGTTTTAGCTAGAGACATGAAAAATACTACAGAGACCAAGGGAGAGATGATGAAGCCATGAAATTTTTTTCATGTGCTAACATCTATATTGGTTGTTCTAGAGGTGGAAACACCAAAATAGGAATCTGACTAAGGCAGGTCTCCAAACAACAACCCAACATGTTTTTTGTATTTCTATGTGTGTAGGTTCATCAAAGGTAGGAATGGAACTTTTTGCTAGTTTTCTTTATATCATTGTGATCTTCCTTAGATTATGAGTCTATTTTATCAATCTTGTCATTTTATCATAGTTCTATTCATTAATTTCCTATATTTATGTGATTTATTTTTTGCATATTAGTTCGCACTGCTATTTTAGTTTTCCTAGGATTCATGCCCCAAAATCTATACTCTATCTATATAGGACAAATGCATGTCACACATTTTTCTTGAATCCACACTATCATCATTGACATGTATGGGTGTCCAAGGCAACAATCTCATGGGTCTCAGTATTCAATCTTTGTGATTTTCTCTTTCATTTTCCATGATCAAAATATCATAATCTATTTATTAGTCTCTTTAATCTATTACAATATCTTAATTTTCTTAATTATTTTTAATCTATTTGCATTTAGTGTTTTATCTCATCAAGTCTCCTTATCATACTAGTGTCTTGATCCCCTAGCTCACTAGAGTGCTAGTAGAAGTGAGGTGGCATAAGGGATAGTTCATCCCTAGAGACTTTAACTGGTCTCAAGGTCAATGAATTTTTCCTTCTCTACATTTTGGTGAACCTTAGATGAAGTAGGAACCTCTACATCAAAATTTCCCTTTTCTAGAGTGGTAGTCCCTTTGTAAGGATGGTGACCATGTAATATAATGAACACTTTATATGATTATGCCTGCATAGTAGTACCCCTTCCTCTCTTGTGTGGTAGAACTTCTCCATCCATATAGGAAGAATGAAGTCACCCCTCTGAAAGTAATGTCCCTCTCTCACTACCAAATACTCATGTATGACAAGTTGTCTCTAGTGCCACAATTTCACTCATACACCTTGACAATATCTTCAATATGATACCTTTCTCTCACATGTGTTGTCCTACCACGGTACAGTCAATCACCTAGTGTGGTGATGACTTCCCTTTGTACAGTCTCTTACTCTTCTCTTCCTTGTGTGATAACTTACCCATATGATACTACCACTCCACATGTGTATGGCCTAACACTACATAAGACTCGCACACATAGATAAGACTCAATTGATATAGAAGATGCCATGAATATTAACACTAGTGAATAACACTTTACTACAAAGCACACAACATCAACTGGAAAAAATAACAAGTTTGTATATTTAGATTATAAAGATAGATATCCAATTACATTAGATTTTTCTTCAACTGAAGACTCCACATATTTAGACCATAGGAAAAATAGGGTGAGGAGTGAGTCCCACCAAAACTATGAATAAAAGAATAGGGATCACCTTGCCCCTTCGAAATGGCGAACAATACTAAATTCCAACTGGAATTGCAAATACACAAGAAAAATATAACTCCATGATGATTACCTATGGTTCCATCCAATGACTTATAAAGGCCTCCAAGAAGTTTCTAGAAAGTTATAATGGGCTAACATAACTTTATTTATTATTTAATTACTTTATTTTATAATTAAAGTAGTTTGTATGATTTTATTTAAATTTGGGACCCATGAATAAAATAATTTAATCAAATCACTTCCTATTTATTTGGGATATTACAATCCTTCCTACCCAGAGATTGTTTACTCTCAAGCAATTGTAAATTTGACCCTAGGAATTCTCCTAAGGGTGGATCATGAATCTCCCCTATGGTCATCTTCTTCATCTTTGAGTCTAGTAACAAATAGATCATGTCATTGTAGTAGATGAAATCATCAACCACCCTATACCTATCATCATAAATTTTTCCATGCATCAATTGACAAGAAAAGGTGTTCTTCGAGTACTCAACTAGAAAATGGGCCCTCTAGTCCTCTAAAATCTTAAACAAGGAGCATATGGAAATTTTTTTAGGTAAAGCATCAGCCACCACATTCTTCTTCTCTTTTTCATCCTTAGTGTCAAGTTTATATTCCTACAAACCTTATCATGTCTAAAATTTGCCTCCATCCTCTTCGCTGAAATCTCTTTTGGGTGTCTATTGGACATCCCTCTCATATAACATTCTTGTCTTCCACCTTGAATGAAAACTTCATCCTCTTTAAACTTTGTGTATACTTATCAAGAGTCTCTATCCATTGAATGCACAATATGACATTTGTATCATCCAAATCTACCACAAAGAAATCATTTATCACTATATAGCTCCCCATCATAATGCTTAGTTGTGGAATCACACGAGTGCAGTGTAGTAAAGTTCCTCTTGCCACCTTAACCTCAAATCCCTCATGCTCCACTACATGTAGAGCCCTCTTGGTGACAAGTGATGAATTGATGAAATTGAGTGTGGCCCCACTATAAAGCATGACTATGACTCACTCCTCCTAAAGTGTGTCATAGACCTGAAATATGCTACATCTAAAAGTTTTAGAAAGTGTAGCAATGTAACCTCTCATTTGCACGAGTGTTGCAATCCTCTACACATGAATAGTATCTTCCTCTTGTACTTTGGTTTATTTTATCTCTTCCTTGTAATCATGTACCACCTCAATATAATGAATCTTCCTCTTGTTAATACAATAGTGGCCTAATTCCCAAGGCTCCTTGTAAGTGAAACAAAGCTTCTTCCTCTGAAGCTCTTGATGTGTGGCCTCATCGATCAGATGATTATTCTAAAATGGCTCCTTTTCCTTGTCCTCTTGAGGGAGAGGTGGTTGGGAATGTGTGTGACTCCTAAAGAACAAGAGCTATCCATGCTATGTGTCTTTGTGTATGCCTTTGTGGGTGTGTTGGGATTGCAACCTTTGAACCAACCCTTGAGGGGTTCTATCAATTCATCCATGAATAGTATGATAAGTCTTCTCTGATACATGTCACTAACCAACACTAAAAACCTCTAAAATTATGAAATGTAATCATCCACTAGTTTGGTCTATCTCAGTTGTGCCAACTCCTTGAAGTTGAGTTCTAGATCATTCTGATCAAAGTGATTGATGAGTCTCTCTGTGAAATCAACATATGAAGTAACTTGGTTCTGGTCAAGGGTGACCATCCCATGGTGCCACCATTCATGAGCGACTGCCTCTAAGTGAAGCACTACAAATTTTATTTCCTCATCTCTAGGCATCAAGTTGAGCTAGAAGTACATATTGGCTTTCTATACCCATGCTCATGTAGATATTTTTCTAGACCTATCAAAAGTAGATAGGTAAAAATTGTTGATATTTCATTTGATGTCATTATTGTAATGGATATGTTTCTTATAATATCTCATCCGCTTATCCACATAATCCTTGAAGGGTAGTTTTGCTCCAAATCTAGCATCAAATCAATCTTTACTGAACCAATCTTGCATCTCCAAGAAGGTAGGCTCTTGTTCTCCATGTTGTTCAGTCCTTTGAGGAAATGTTTGAAACATTGGGCATGTGTCGAAACATTTAGTATGTGATCTCTCATTTATAAAATCATCATCATGCCCATTATGATTTCTATTTGTCCTCCCTTTTACCAAAAGTCACAGTGTTTTGCTAATTTGTTGTTGTCCTTTTGCCAAAGTCTCACCAAGTTGTTTTTGTCCTTGCAACAAGGTCTCACTAAGTTGTTGTTGTCCTCTTGTTAGCTCTTGTATAAATTTCATCACTTCTGTGCTTGATTCCCCCATCTTGCCTACAAATTGGGATGATGTTTGCATCCAATGCTAACCAACAAGATGGAAAGATCACCAGTTCTGATACCACTATAATATACCGAACACTTCATATGGTAATGCATTTATAGTAGTACTAATTCCTTTCCCATGTGGCACAACTTCTCCACTCATACAAGAAGAATGAAGTTGCCCTTGTAAAATTAATGTCCCTATCTCACTACCAAATACCCATGTATGATAGGTTGTCTCTGGTGCCACAATTTCACTCATAAACATTGACCTTATCTTCTGTATGATACCTCTCTCCCACACATATTCTCCTACCACCATACGAATAGTCACCCCATGTGGTGACAACTTCCCTTTATGCAGTCTCTTACTCTTCTCTTGTACAACAACTTACATGTACAACACTACCACTCCACACCTATATGACCTAACACTACATATAGATCGAGATACATATATGTCTCAATTGATATGGAAGATGCCAGAAATATTATTACCAATGAATAACACTTTAACACAAACCACACAATATCAACTGGAACAAATCATGAGTTTGTATTTTCAGATTATAAAGATAAATATCAGATTACATTAGATTTGTCTTCACTTGAAGACTTCATAGATTTGGACTACAGGAAGAATAGGGTGAGGAGTGACTCCCACAAAAACTGTGAATGCTATAATAAGGAGGATCTTGCACCTATGAAATGATGAACAATACTAAATTCCAACTGGAATTACAAATATAAAAGAAAAAGATAACTCTACAATGATTACCTACGATGCTAGCCAATGCCTTATAAAGGCCTCCATGAAGTTTCTAGAAAGTTACAGTGGGTTGACATAATTTATTTATTATTTTATTACTTTATTTCATAATTAAATTAATTAATTAAAGTAGTTCATATGATATTATTTAAATTTGGGACCACTTAATAAATTAATTTAATTAAATACTTCCCATTTATTAGGAACATTACAGACCATCACTCCTATTGTGTTGCTAGCCTAGAGGGTGTTCGAGATGAACATTACCTTTACCCCAGTAGATGATATATATAACATAGATCCTTCTCCCATCTATATTTCGACATCTATGTTAGAGGTATCTTGGTTGACCCTACATTTTGAGGTGACCTTATCACAGAGGAGGTCATCTTTGTTAACAACTTGAATAACATGAAATATGCTGAGTGTGATGCCACCATTAGGAAACATGATGGGTTGTCACTTCCCCTTTGGGCTCCACCACCTTAATGGTCTAGGTAGGACCCAAGGTGGTCTTTTCAACATTTTTGTGGTCCCTAAATCAAACCTCTTTAGGGTAAAGCTAGGCATCCCCTGGGTGACATCCATGGGAGTCATCCCTTTGTTCATACACAAGTGCTTGAAGTTTCCTCATGAGGGCACTATTCACATGGTCTAAGATACTAGATATTTCCCCTTGGTGTCTCATGGGGGCTTATTTCTTGATCATTTGAGCCTTCTCCAATAGGGCCCTTGTGTCCTCAACAAGATTTGTCATTCCTCACTTATTTTAAGTATAAGGCTAGAGAACTCAATTTCAAATTGGAAGCACCTATCCTTGCTCCTCCTATCTAGCCTCTCATGAGGCTCATCATGCTTCATCCTTTGTCCCTTCTTCTTTGGGGGCTTGGGAAAAACATGTGCCCCATGAGAAGCCTCCTCATTTGCCTGGGGTCTTGTAGCCTCCAATAGTCTCTTCTATTCATGCATATGTACCTAGTGTAGAAAAAAGAAAGGCACGTGTTTCCCAAGCCTAAGACATCCCCACCTTAGGGTAAGAGGTATCCTAACAATGCACCATTTCCCTTGGCACCTTCCTTTCAATCTCTGAGGGCATCCTCAATTCCTCTTAACACTCGTAGGGCGAAAAGAGGATGGGCACTCACAACTAAGGTGGTGGTTTCTATGACAGTGTCACCTACTACTTCATTGATGGGGCCTTCCTCTTTATCAATAACAACTTTGATGACCTCTCCTATGGAATAGGATTCCACCAACCCCTTGCAGGCTTCTCAACACTACCTGCATCTATGTTGGAGCCAACTTGCACACAAGCATAAGCGTCACCATCGGGTGAGGACCTTGGCACATGAGGTCACCACAAGGGAAAAAGTGCATCTTCTAAGCCTTTGTCTACTACTTTTTCTTCCATTCCTATCCCTTCTCCCACATCTGTCCCAATTGCTCTAGCCTTTTGCCTTGCTACCCCTTAAATTTGACTAAATGACCTTTTTGACAATATCTTGTTTGTGCAAAAGTGCCTCCATTTGTAAATGTTATGAGACAAATAAATTGAAGGATTATCCTTATTTATTTATTTTAATTTAATTAAAAAATGAAGGGAAACTAAATGAATTTTTATTTTATTTTATATAATCCTTATTTCTTTATATTATTTAATACAAAAATAGGAGACATTTGATGAGCTACATGATTATACCATGGACATTGATTCTATTATTTGTCTTATATTATGATTTTTTTCAACATTGCCAATTGATCCAACATGCATGTAATTATGAGATCCATAATGATTGAAGACAAAATCATTGATAACAATAAAATATTCTAATGAAAAAATTGATTCAAGACAACATTATTAATGTAACTGTTATTCTTTGTAAATTTACCTAGATTCAATATTTATTTTTTAAAAAATAATTGGTTCTTAGTAGTTCTTTTGACTGGGGGCATAGAGGGGGCCAAAATAAGCAAAGTAATCACACTTGGTACAAGTTTGAAATTTTTTATAGTGCTAGTAATACTTTGGCCACTATGCGCTACTTCCAAAATGCCAACCAAAAATCAATTATAAACATGCGACTAAAGATTGAATGCATGATCCAATGGGGACCCTTGTAATAAAGACACCTCAAAACAATAAATCCTTGTGTAGAAACAAAGGACATGGGCCCCATCAAATAGTTGACCAAAGGACTGCCAAATAAATGAGGATGGGCCTACCAAAAAATGGCCTCGAGTTGGGCAAAAAATAGAAGCATTCAGATCCACCCATGAGAAATTATAGACAAATAAATCACAAATGCTATGGATGAGGATGACTCAACAAATAAATCCTTTCCAAAAAAAAGTACGCGACCCTATAAATCATATAAACTGCCAATCCAATCACAATTCAAGCAGTCTCCAGAAAATATTAACTCACCACCCATAATTATGCCATAGGCATTTCCCTTTGAAAGGGCTTGAGAAAAATAATCTATTGGACAATCAAAAACCTTGTAGACTCAATGACTACCATTGAAGTCATCTATGCCATTGAAGATTTCATGCAATGTAAATTGTTCTAGAACCATCACTGCTTTAATGCAATCCTTCCAAACGTCACTTTTCGGATGCCAGCAAGGTCTTCATTTAATCGGTTTCCATTTATGGCATTTAGCCATAGTAGTGCATCTTTGACACAAGCATTTATAACTGCATTGAATGGTATTAATGTATTCAGCCACATTAGCCTGTGTGACTGTAGATGTCGTGTAAATATATCTCAATCCATTGCCACCTCTGCTGCCACTATGTTGTTCTATAAATACAACAAAACTCTTAAGTATTTTGCAAAGGAACTTAGAGCACACAAAACAGGAAACTTGAAAGGAAGCACAAAAAGTAGGAAAGTTGAAAGAAAGTAGAGAAAGTAGGAACTCACAACACACAACACCACAGGGGAACACATAGTGCATACAACATGTTAGGGAAATTTTCTGTCATAGAAAAATCTTGTGAGATTGGCCTGTTTCCTGCAATGTGTTTGTCAAGTGTCCTGCCTTGTGCTCTTTATTATTGTCACCTTGCTCTGGTCCAAACTGCATCTCCAAATTCACAAAGCCCAGAAAGTTATTAAAATTTGGAGGTCAGCAGGAAGTATTTCAAAATTTGCCACAGTGTCAAAAACCCATAGTGTTTTCAAAAATCCATGATGTTTTTGACCTTTGTGTTGTTTTTGACCTTGCATTTCTTGCTTTTGTGCACTTATCCTTTGGCATCGAAAACTCTGTGTGTTTTCAGTCTTCCGCTGTGTCGAAAACCCTATGTGTTTTCGACCTCGCAGTTTCTTGTTTGTTGGTTGTTCCGTAAGTGTGCAAGTGCGATGATAGGTGGGCCCAGGCCTTCAAAAGTTCCTCCTGATTCACCGTCGCATGGCCGCATGTTAGACTTTTCTGACATGCGATCATGCGACCGCCTACCACATGTTCATGTGGTCCCAACTTCCCAGTCCTGTTCTGCTACCTAGCGGTCTTCTTTGTCTTAAGCGCACAAGTGCGATGATGTGGGGCTAGTTTCTTCAAAGTGACAAAGGAAGGAGATCAACGGTTGGTGTGTGATCGCATGGAATATTCTATCCCCATGTGATCATGTGCTTGTCATTGATCTTGTTTGTTTCCAGCGTTGCCTCAGTGAAGTGGGCCCGGTGTCGGAAGGGTGACAGATGGCATGTTCTTATTGGTTGTCGCATGGCCGCGTGTCAGACTTTTCTAACATGCGATCATGCGACCACTTGCCATCTGTCCGCATGGGGCCCGTTGGTGGTTGCCCTTTGGTGGTCTGAGGCAATGATGTGGCAGCCTGTGATTGGCTATCGCATGATCGCATAGCCCAGTTTTTTGCTATGCGATCATGCGACCGAGTGCCACACGGTGTTGAGGCCCGATAGCAGGTGATGGGGCATCTTTCAGTTGTGGTGGTGGTGTTCTATTGGCCAGTGGGTGGTGGTGTTATCTCCATGCAGTGGTGGTTACGGTAGTAGTCTGCGGATGGTCGCATGTTTGCATAGCCCATTTCTAGGCTATGTGATCATGCGACAGGATGCCACATGTCCTGGGGCCTATTTGTGGCTATTTCATGGGCCTGAGTGATTCAGTAGAGAGGATGGCATGGCAGATCTAGTGGTTGGGGCATGATCTCATGGGAGGTGTTAGACCCCTTGCGATCATGCGCTCACCATTTGATTTTGAAGGCTTGTAAGCGTGGGTCCTGTGACAAAGGTGACTCAGCGGTTGCAGTGAGTGATGGCGTGACATGTGGCGTATGGCAGGCCCAGGTCTAGGGCATGGCAACAGGTGGCATCATGTGTCACAGTTACGGAGTTAATGGCAGAATGGATAAAGATCTAGCGGTGCCGATATATTTCCTTCTTCTCACTGGTTCGCAAGATGATTTGGCAGTTCGCTAGTTGGTCTAGTGACTTGGCGAATGAGTGGTCACGGGGTCGCTAGAGTTTTAGTGGAGGCAGGGTGTTTTCCATGAATTGGCAAAAGTTCCTTTGTCACTAGTTCGCCAGATGACTTAAAGTGCTTTTTCAACATGTGCAATTGTGTGTTCACGGGATTCAACTGCAGTTAGGCCTTTCATTCCACAACTGGGATTTTGCCTTGTCGCCAGTTCATGGAATGAAACTCGAGGTGCTTGATGGGTTAAGATCTAAAGCCTAGGAAGATGAGATCTAACGGACAGGACTTAATTGTCGATCTCCAATCGAATCAAGACCGCCGATGTGCTGCTGGTGCCAAGACTTAGCCGTTGGATTTTGAATTTGAATCTCAGAGACATTTCCAATGACCAGTAAGGACTAAAATTGATGACAGAGGGGGTCAGAGTTGGTGAAATTGAACTTCTCCGCCATTCCAGTGTGGTCCAGGGTGCTTTGAGTGATTGCAGGGATTTGTGCCATGTGGTGTTGGGCAGTTTTTGTTGGCTCGAGGTGTTTTGATGATTTCATTAGTATGGTTTGCGTGGTAAATTTATGATCTTCCTGTCCTTCTCAGAGATTCTTCTCAAGTGCGAAGATCATTCTTGTTGCTGACAGATTGGTGCTAGTTTTCCCTCCAGCAGTGTTTTCAAAATTTTGTTGAAACCCTATCCCTAGCTGTCCCTAAGCTTGTTGCATTCTCCTAGAGAATTCCAAGGCAGCTAGTGGTATAAGTAGTCAAGTTTTTGACTTTGTAAGCGTTCCTTCTTTTGCAAATTTTTGAGGAGAATTGGTTCCATGTGAAGGGTCTTTTTCCTATAGATTTTCTCCTTCTCTCTACATATAAGGTGTTTTTATTTCTCTTGCTAGTTCAGAGAATACAGTGCATGTTGTAATAGATTTGTCTTATGTATGAGAAGTGAATATATTCTTACTGTTACCGAGCTATCTCCATTTGAATTCTAAGTCCATTAATCATACATCAAGGGTGTTTGATTTTTCTATTTCCATTGCCTAAGTGTTTGCAAGTGAAATTGTCTTCGCAAAGATAACTGGTTCAGAGTTAGTGTTCATGTATGTATGAGCTAAGGTGTCAAGGATATTTCATGGATGTTGGTCAATGTATTTGTAGACACCGAAAAATCTTTCAGAAAATAAATTATTTTTGTTTTCTGAAAATCCTTGATGACATCATCATTTATTAATTAATTATTTATTTAATTAATTAATTTATTTTTATGGCATTAAATCCCTCTTTCTTAATTAAAAATCTTTAATTAAGGAATCTAGCCTAAAAATGTCATTTGGACATTATCCCTAATTTATTAATTATTTAATTAATAAATTGACCAAAAACTTCAAAAAATAAATTAATTTATTTTTTATCCCAAACTTGGCCAATTTCCTTAAGACCACTAACCTCTTTCAAAATCTTCTAATCCCTTCTTAATTTCGATTAAAAGGCTAATCCCATCTTTTCTAACCCTAATCCCAAGGTTAAATATTTAATTAAGGTTAAATATTTAATTTTCATATTTATTGAAAATATTTTAATAAATATTCCTAAAACTTAAGCTTTTGGAATGAATAACTTTTATTCCATGAAACTAAGGAGAAATCTAGACTCTTCTAGAATCTTCTCAAATCCACCCTCTTCACCCATCCTAATCCTTTTTCTAATCCTAATCCTACCCTTAAACCTTTGTGCAATCCTAACCAAGCTTAAGACTTTTCCTAAACCAAAGCAAAGTATTTCCTTCCAAATATCTCAACCACAAAGCATTTATTGCTTCCCCAAAGTCTTCAAAGCCTCTTAAAGCCCATTCATTGCTCTTACAAGCATTTATTTGGAGAGTTATGAGCTTGGAGCCCCCTTTGTTGACTCCTCTTTGCCCTTCCTTTCATCCACTCACCTTGTGACATGTGTCACCTCCTGATTGGCTGAGAACTAGCACAATCCATGTGCTTCCCTTTGAGTGAATCTTGGCCTCTCTTAAGGATTTCAATCCTGGCCATTCATTCCTCCTACCCCAAGCTTTTAGAAATCCTATAAATACCCTCACTTCCTAAGGCAAATCATCTCTCAACTTTCAAACTCAATAGCAAAGTTATAATGCCATTTTCATTTTAGCATAAGCATAAACTCATCATTTTAGATCATTTTTCAAGCTTAAATCACATCTAAATTAGCTTAATGGGATTAACATAGATTCATTTCTTGTTTAATCAATCTTAGTTCTTTCATTTAGCTTTGCATATTTGTGTGTTCTTGAGGCCTTTGAGGAAAAATAGGTTCCTCATACCTATTTTGTGTCATTTTGGGTCTTCTTGATCCTTAAATCATCCTATTTTGCATGCTCCAAGTGCTTGAGTTTGCACACCCACATCCCTCTATATCTAAGCATATCAAACGGTGCATGGGCGCATCCGTTTTAGGCTTAAACTGAGGTGGCTTTGATTTTAGTTTGTTTACCATTAAATTTGATTTGATAATATGCTATGACATTTGTTTGTCTTTGGCCTTCAAAACAGGTTTAGGTGCACTCTCAAATCCTAGTCTACATTCTGGCACGCCCGGTGGGACTCTAACCACAATCATTTTGATGAAATTATACTTTATATGCTTTTTTTTTGCAGGAAATAAAAGAAATGTCGCCTTCATGAAAAGAAATGACGCCTACAGCAATTAAATGTCGCCTTCAAACAAAGAAATGTCGCCTTCAACAAAAGAAATGTCGCCTACAAAGAATTCAGTCACGCCTTCATGCAATGAAATCACGCCTTTGCTGAAAGAAATCACGCCTGTGACCTCTGTTTTCACGCCTGCATAACTTAGATTTTCCCGTGATCGATAACTTCTGTTACGTCCCAGAATTCTTCTTCTGTCGCCTGAAAGTAAAGAAATCACGCCTGTAACGAAAGAAATCACGCCTCTGCTTTTTTATCTGTCACCTTTTTAGGTACAGAATGTCACCTGTAAGAATCAAATGTCGCTTCTGCACTTTCCAGCGTCGCCTATAAGCTGGACAGTGTCGCTTTTTTGTTTTTGCTTGGGACTGGTTTTTCACTTCTTTTATTACAACAAAGGTCAAAACAAAATCTTGAATGACATTAAGGAAATGAACTTAGGTCCTAGAGTGTCATTGTCAATTTGAAAATCAAACCAAATCTTGAATGCACTAAAAGGAACGAACAACTCTATTCCTTCATCTGTTTCAGATTTCAAAGCAAGCAAACAAATTCAATCTTGAGTGATCTAAGGGATAAAACAAAGCTTTTTCAAAGTTCTTAAATCAACTCGCTAATCAAATCTTGAATGCACAAAAGGAAAGAACTTGCAAACGTTCAATTTATTTACATTTTGAGGAAAAGAACAAATCAAAATCTAATCATGAGTGTCTTCATTTCAAAGTTCAAAACATCACTTAATCAAATTTGGGAAAATGAACAAAATCTGCTTGATGTGCATGTAGGAGTTTTTCAATTCTTGCATAATCCTTGTTAGAGTAAGCAAACGTGGAACATTTGAACTTGGACAAGTTCACCTGTTCTGCTTTTAGCGAGGCCTGTCCAAGGAGAAGCGCTTCCTCCTCGGAGAACGACCTCAAACCGGTATCCCCTCCGGCCGGTATATAAATAAGTGAATACCAAAAGAATCACTTACATCTCCTAATCGCTGGGCGTTCATGCCAAACACGTGTCTGGGGATGGTAAACATTCCTCTCCCCCAGCATAATTGGCAAGGCTCTTAAGTGAGTCACGGATGATCAGCATAACCAGGTATGGAGACACCACGGAACTATTAAAAACCTGATAAACTAGAGGCTACCCTATCTACATCCGAAAGTATCAAAATCCTTGTGCAAGGACCGATTCCAAGGGGTTTACCGGGTCGCCTCAAGATTACTCACCATTTGTATTCCCTTCTAGGGGATACCAAGCTGTGGGCAAGCGATTTTGATACTCACCTTCCTTAGGTAGATCTGTTTGAAGTGCTTGACAGTCAAAGACTCCGTGAAAACACTTGTTGAAACATACACTTTCAAAGCTTTGTCAGAGTCAGTTACCCTTGTTTGTATCTCGCAGGGTTGCTTTGTCCCTTGCGGAGATTGCTTTGACTTTAACTTTTGCCATTGGGAAACCTTTGCCTCAAAATCAGAAGCCTCTTTTCCAAAGTGATGCCCAGCAAGAGCAAACATCCTAAAGCGAAGTTGCCCAAATCCCAAGCCTATCAAGAGCGAAAAGTTATCAAGAAGAACACCAAGACCTATCAATCCATTATCCAAGCAATCCAAGCAGAGGAGAAGTCCCAAACCAGACTTGAGAACATTGCCCATAACGCCCGCATCAAACAGTTTGCCTTCCATTTCTGCGTTAACCATCGTTTCATCAGCCTTGAACCAGAAGATTAGCCAAAATCCTTGTTCATGTCTTGTTCCATCTTCAGATCTTGAAATCTTGTCTCAAACAGCCTTGCATCTTAGTTTCATTCTAGCTTTCATCTTTGCATCAGCATCAAAACCTTAGTTGCATTTCAGAACATCATAAAGTTGCATTTGCATTCATCTTCCTACCAACATTCTAGAATCAATCCTTGTCATTTGCATTATCCCTTTAGATAGAGCATTGTCCCTTCACCCTTCAATCCCTTTTCCACCAGCATCCCCCCATCAGCTTTCCATATCTTTCCAACAGATCCATCATCCTTTGCTCCAAATCTAGAGATCCACCAACACTTAGTGTTCTACCTTTTGAGTTGTTCCTATCCCTTATCCAAGATCAGAGACCATCATCCTCTTTTTTTGACACAACGTGTTGTCATAAAGAAATCAAACCTTGTCCTTGCATAGCCATCATCTCGAGCAAGAGATTGGAGTGTATTGATAAGAAACTTGTTGACCGAAGATCATCAGTCTATCTTAGGTTGACCCCATCATATCTCTGATCCTCCATTTGGGAAAAACAGCAGCTCATTTGTTGACCATTCAGTAATCTTTCACCAGCTTTCCACCAGCAACCTATCTTTCCTCCATCGTCTTGATCCATATCAGTTCCATCCAGCTTCCATCATCGCCATCTTGATCCCTATCTTTGCATTTGCATCTTAGAAGTCATCATCTTTAGAAGTTCATCAACTTTGCATCCATCACCATCTTTTAGCCAAACATCTTGCATCCATTTAGCCCTTGCATCTCCATGCCTGTTGAGACCAGATCTCGGAAAAGAAGAAGCATGAATCCTTATCCACCAACAACCTCATCCGATCCCAACCTTTTCACCAATGCCATGATGACCTACAATCCCCAGATCCAAGCCAGTAACCCATGTGAAGATCCAAACATCCCTTCATCCCCGTTGGCAATCCAAGCATTTGCAAATCCTCCAAAAAGCCCACCAGTGACCAATGCCCTTGTACCGCAACATCAGCAAAGCACATTTGCCCACTATCTGCCAGAAAGTACCTCCATCCCACCATCTCTCTATCCACGCATCCCCATCAAAACTATCCAAGTTCCAGCACAAGCATATTCTCCGTTTGTCCAAACATTTCCCAATCCTATCATGCAAACACCCCAAGAGCTTTCCACCATTCCCCTTTTCTTGCAAGGAAGCCTCGCCAGTCCCGCAACACAAGCTGCAGCACCATCCGCTCCATCTCATACCCCTTTTGCTTCATCATCTGCTATGGCTGCCCAAACTCAAATCCAATGCTTAACCCAAAGTCAGCTTCCACCTCTCACACAAGCTTTTACACCAAAAGCTTCGCCACCATCCGCAAGTCAAGCAACGCCTTTCACCATCAAAGGAGCACCATCACCCTTCACCCCCCAAGCACCCGAACCTTCTTCTTTGGGGTTAGCGCAATCGCTTCCCATTCCAACCTCATCTTTCTCTTGGGTGTTTCCTTCATTTTCCTCTTCACAAGCAACCGCTCAACCACAACCTCAACAAGCTCCTTTCTCTCAACCATCATTCATGTCCCAAGCTCCCGTTGCTCCTACCATTCCATCATCCACTGCAGTGTACCCTAACACAAGCTCTCAGTGGGGCCTTACACAAGAAGAAATGAAGGCATGGGGGATCCCATCTCAATCCCTTATATCTATGGTTGCAAGTCAACAAACCGCCTTTGCCCAAGCAACACAGCAGCAACTACCCCAAACACCGCCACCAGCTTCAAGCTATTCATCCCAAAACCCAAATACCTTCTAGCAAGTTCCACCACCTCAACAGCCAACTTTCCCCAGCTATCTTACCCCATCACCCTTTGTTTCTAGCTTCCCCACATCTGTTCCATCTTTAAGTAACGCAGGCATGCACCCAACTTATATCAGCCAAACCCAAAGCCAACCTCAGCAACTACCACCATCATACCCACAAGCAGCATCGTTCTAACAGCATCCCCCACAGCAACCACATGTCCCCTTTCAACAAACACCCATCATTCCTCAACAACAGCAAGTCCCTTGCTATCAGCCTCAGCAACAAATCCCTATCATCCCCCAGCAACAACAAGTTCCCACCTATCAGTTACAACAGCAAGTTCCAAATGTCCAATATCAGCAAGCAGTCCCACAACAACCACCAGTTCAACAATAGCAAGTAGCCCAACAACATCAAGCGATTCCATATCATTTACCACAATATCCCCCTATGCCACACCAGCAATATCCCCAGCAACCATTGCCCCAGAATCAGTTCCAACCCATTTATCCACAGCAAGCGCCATATCCAGTTCCACATCTTCCATCACAAGCAGAAGTTCCAGTTCCCTCGCCACTCAATGCTGAGTGGGAAGCAATGAAAAATACTCTAAAGGAGCTCCAAAGTGGAACAGAGAATAAAACGTACAAGTTCGAAGAGGTGTGCTCATATCCCTTTGATCGGTCCATAGCAACTATCCCTTTCCCCAAGCATTTTGAGATGCCCAAGTTTGACAAGTATCGGGGGAAAGGAGATCCAGTAAATCATATCAAAGAGTTCTACATGGCGTGCCAAGAAGTGGCTTACAGTGATAACTATCTCCTGCGCCTGTTTCCCAAAAGCTTGGGAGGAACTGCTGTTGAGTGGTTTTACAAAATACCACATGGGACAATAAAAACCTTTGCTGAACTCTCTGAGAAGTTTATCACACACTATGCCCATAATGTGGAGAATGAGTTATCCTTGCTAGACCTATGCAACTCAAAGCAGAAAGATAGAGAAAGCCTTGCAGAATACTTGCAAAGATGGCAGAATCTTACAACCAGGTTATCATATCAGCCGCCAGAGAAGCATCTAACAAAGATCTTCATTGATAACCTGCATCCAAAGCTATCCCATCACATGCGAATGAACTGTCTCCAGACATACCAAGACATCAAGAGCAAAGGCATAGGCATCGAGAAAGCTCTCCTAGATGAAGGCACTATTCGTCACTTCAAGGATGATTCCAAGAACAAACCCAACAATGATAAATCCCGTTACTGGAATCGTAACAAGAATGTTGTTACAGATGGAGCCACTGACACTAAGAATGTACAATTCGTTGTGGCTAGTCCTACACTAGCTCAAACATACCAACCGCCACAAGCACCCATCTATCAGCAACCACCAGCTCCCGCATATCAAGCACCTATCTATCAGCAGCCTCCTCAAGCTCATCAACCACCTGTGCAACAGTATCAGCAGCAATACCAACAGCAACAGCCAGCACGTCAAGGCAATCCTGTTAACGCAGTTAATGTTGCCCCAAGGCAGAACAAGCCCAACAATCAGAACAATCCAAAGAGGACTTTCACACCTTTGGGTGAGCCTCTGGATCAGATCTTTTATCGGCTAGCCAAGGCAAATATGATCACATATCTGCCCATCCCACAGAAGGATGACAACACACCAAAGTTTGATTGGTATAAAGAAAATGAATACTGTGATTACCATCGTGTGAAGGGGCACACAACATTGAAGTGCATGCGGCTTAAGCACTATATCCAAGATCTCATTGATCGCAAGGAGATCCAGGTCGATGCACCAGCTCAAGCTTCACCCAACGCCGGTTTGCAAATATATCAAAATGTGTTCCCTCAACACGATACCGGGAAGAATCAAGCCAACGCCAATCAGCCCCAAAATCGTGGCAAAGGCAAGCAAGAAGATCACACAGCGGCCTACATCAACTATGACAAGTATGTCGGATGCATAACTCAAGTTGAGCCCATCCAAGATGAGCCCACCATCAATACCATCCACGTCAGAGGGCCGGATTGACAATGTGCTGCAACTACCCCCAGTGGTAGGATAACTGTTGCCAGTGCTCCTCCGAGGTCAGCTGCTCCTCCAAGGCCAACATCTACTACATCCACAACACAGTCTAACACCAGGCCAGCATCAAATGCACGCGCAACACAGCATAATGCACCAAGAGCACAATACAATATCATAGAGCATCTTGGGAACATGCCAGCCCAAATATCTATCTTGGATTTTCTCCGCACATCACCCATCCATCAGGAGATCCTGGACAAAGCTCTAAAAGAAGGTCATGTCCCCACGAACATTAACACAACTCAGTTTGAAACTCTTGTGGGACACCTATCAGCAGCATGTGCCTTGTCCTTCAAAGAATTTGATATACCAGATGTCACTCTTGACCATACTCTCCCTCTCCGCATTGCCGTCATGGTCAGAGACTTTGCCATCAAACGGGTTTTAATAGATAATGGCTCAGCCCTCAACTTGTGCACATTAAAATTCATCAAGAAGATTGGGTTCACGGAGGCCGACATACAACATGAGAAAATCACTATCAAAGCATATGATAACTTGGAGCGTACCTCTGAAGGTACTATAACTTTTCCTATCCAGCTAGGCCTAGCAACGCAAGATACTCTCTGCCACGTTGTTGATCTTGACCTACCATTTAATATCCTCCTCGGTCGTCCATGGATCCATTCCATTAAGGCCATACCATCTACTTACCATCAGTGCATCAAGTTTCCACATCAAGGCACTGAGGTTACCATCCACGCTGATTCTAACCCCTTCGCATACTGCCTTGCGATGGAAGCATCTTTCCCTCATTCTACTCATTGTCCTGGAACCGATATTGGCACTTCTATTGCTAGCTCATCCTGATCCCATCGCGATCCAGAGACCATCCTCTCTTCCACCTTATCATCCATCAAGATCAACAACCAGGGTTGTGGCGAATACAGCCTCAGTGATGCATTTGTTGTAGGGGCTCTTCCACGTGATCCACATACTCAAGGGCGCCCAAGTTGTCAAAACAAGCCTGTTGAAGAACATTATAAGCTCAAGCAAATTGGAAACATGACTTTTGAGTCTCATGGCAACATCAACAGCAAAGAAATGGATCCAGATATTAACAAATGGTTATACAAGGATCCCCCATCATGTGACACACAACTTCTTGAGTACTTCAAAGAGAAATACCCAATCCCCTACAAAAATGTCACAGAACACTATAACTATCAAGGTGGTGGTCTAGGACCACAAGAGGATGGAAATTTATTTCCTATCATACCATCCCAAAATCCAGAACAGCAAGGACTTGGCTTTAATACCTCTCGCCTGCTTAAACAAGAGCCCAATACCACAACTGCGGGCACTAACATAACCAACGTGAACTTTTCGAATAGCCAGGATGACCTCGTGGAAATTGAAGATATCCCCGAAGAGAAAGACATCCGATCCTATGATGATATCTTTGCCGACGACACCCTCCTGGGGACTTCTGTTCTCCAACAACTCTCCATTAACCTCATAGATCTTCCCCTCACAAACCCTGACCTCATAGATTGGGACCAACCAAGCATCGCACATATCGACGAGTTCCAAAGCGCACAAGCACTCCTAGAATTTATGGGGGCATCAGGTCCAGCAAGCAAACAGGATCCAACATCAACCTCTGTCTATCAGCTTCACCCAGAAGGATATTTTGGGGA
This sequence comes from Chamaecyparis obtusa, assembly GCA_027943335.1. Classification (NCBI taxonomy): domain Eukaryota; kingdom Viridiplantae; phylum Streptophyta; class Pinopsida; order Cupressales; family Cupressaceae; genus Chamaecyparis; species Chamaecyparis obtusa. The sequence continues at coordinate 806,219 of BSBK01002214.1, read as the reverse complement.
AGAGGCAAGCTTTAGTCACAAAAATGAAATAGCAAAAGAACATCATGAGTCTTTATGTGAAAACCCCCTTGGGGCACATTCTGATTCCAAAATAGTAAAAATAAAGGGCGTATCTTCTAGTGAAAACTTGGCAATTCAAGCACTAGAAGATGAAGCCTTGCCTCTTCCCCCTATCCAAGATTATAGACCAGAGCAGTCGCCGATCATCATAGAAGAGACCAAGCCAATCAACTTGGGAACAGAAGAATGTCCAAGGATCACCTACATTGCAGTCAACCTAACAGAAGGAGAAGAAATCGCTCTCAGTGCCTTGCTCAAGGAATCCATCATCAACTTTGCATGGTCATACGCCCACATGCCTGGGCTTGATCCAAACCTTGTTGTTCATCATCTATCAGTAGATCCAAACGTCAAGCCAGTGAAGCAGAAGCTAAGGAAAATGCATCCAAAGGTAGCATTGCTCGTCAAAGTAGAGCTTGAGAAGCTCCTCCAAGCTAAGATCATCAGAGCAATAGATTATTCAGAGTGGATCTCTAACATGGTGCCAGTCACAAAGCCTTCTGGCGACATCAGAATCTGTACTGATTTCAGGGACTTGAACAAGGCATGCCCTAAGGATGACTTCCCATTGCCAAACATAGACATGCTTGTAGACCTCACAACAGGTCATGAGATGTTATCATTAATGGATGGCTTTTCAGGCTACAACCAAATTCATATAGCGGAAGCAGATCAACATAAAACAGCATTCACAACCCCATGGGGTACCTTCTGCTACAACATGATGCCATTTGGGCTAAAGAATGCAGGGGCCACATATTAGAGAGCAATGATAGCGATCTTCCATGACATGATCCACAAGATCCTTGAAGACTATGTGGATGATATCCTTGCAAAATCCAAAACAAGAGATGAGCACCTCAACATCCTAGAACGTGTGTTTGATCATCTGAATCATTATGGCTTAAAGCTTAATCCTAAGAAATGTGTCTTTGGTGTTACATCTGGCAAGCTTCTAGGCTTCATCGTCTCTAGACGAGGCATAGAGATCGATCCTAAAAAGGTAAAAGCAATAACGGAGATGCCTCCACCAAGAAATCTCAAACAGCTCAGAAGCCTACAGGGCAAGCTTCAATCAGTTCAGTGGTTCATCTCACAACTAGCAGATAAGTGTCAACCCTTCTCACATCTCTTATGCAAAGACACCAACTTCAAGTGGGATCCCATATGTCAAAGAAGCTTTGATAAGCTCAAGGAGTATCTAGCTAACGCTCTGATCCTTGTACCACCAGTTCCAGGATGCCCACTCATCCTTTACATCTCAACAACAGCTACAGCACTAGGGGCACTCCTAGCACAGCATGATGATGAAAACAGAGAACGATCTGTCTACTACATCAGTCGCACTCTTGTGGGCTATGAGCTTAACTATTCACCCATGGAGAAAGCATGCTTAGCAGTGCTCTTTACCACTCAAAAACTTAGACATTACATGCTTAGCCACACAATCAAGCTCATATCAAAGGTGGACCCTCTTAAGTATCTGTTATCAAGGACAACCCTCACAGGTCGTATGGCAAAATGGGTCATGTTACTCAGTGAATTTGACATTCAGTATGTAGATCGCAAAGCAATCAAAGGGAAAGTCATTGCCGATCAACTAGCAGAAGCACCACTGGTGGATGCCTATCCACTAATCATGGAATTCCCCGATGAACATTTATGCATGATTGGAGAGCAGCCCATGTGGAAACTATACTTTGATGGTTCCAACACATCCCATAGCTCTGGAGCAGGAATCCTATTCGTCACACCTCAAGGTGACTATATTCCAAAATCATTCAAGTTGGGATTCCCCTGTACCAACAACATTGCAGAATATGAGGCACTCATCTTAGGTCTCAAAACAGCTATCCAATGGAGCATCACAGAATTACAAGTATTTGGAGATTCACAGCTGATTATCAAACAAGTCCTAGATGAATATCAGACAAAGGATGACAAATTGCTACCCTACAAGAAACTAGTGGATAAACTGAAAGAGCATTTCCTACATCTACAATTCAATCAGATCCCAAGGCTTCAGAACAAAGCAGCAGATGCAATGGCAACCATCGGATCCTTATTGGAAATCCCACGTGACGCAACACAATATGAATTTCTAGTCGAGCAGCTACACTTGCCAGCTTATGAGAACACCGATGCAAACATGGTGTGTGTCTTGGTTGGCCCCAATCCCCATGGTACCACGACATCCATGCATATCTAAAAAATGGTATCATATCTCCCCATCTCACCAATAACCAATGCCAAAACTTTATTCGCAGAGCTTCCCGCTACACTCTTGTAGCCAACACCCTATATCATCGCGGGTATCACAATGTCCTATCTAGATGTTTAGATTCAAACGAGGTCGTCCTGACCTTACAAGAAGTTCACGCTGAAAATTGCGGTGCCCACACGAGTGGCATGGTTCTAGCAAAGCAGCTGCTTAGAGTTGGATATTATTGGCCAACAATGGAACATGATGCGTGTGAATTTGTCAAGAAATGTCTCCCATGTCAACAGCATGCCAATTTGATACATGCACCAGCACAGGATCTACAGCCTATTGCACCACCATGGCCTTTTTCATGTTGGGGCCTCGACCTCGTTGGCTTTATCACCCCCCTCTCTTCAGATGGACACAAGTATATCATAACAGCCACAGAGTACTTTACCAAATGGGTTGAAGCGATTCCGCTCACCCTTACTACTGGCATCCAAATATCCAAGTTCATCCTCTACCATATCATTTGCCGCTTCGGCATACCATCTACCATTTTCATAGACCATGGCACACCTTTTGAAAACCAACATGTGGATGATCTGTGTGCCAGGCTCCACATCCATCACCGTTTCTCTAGTCCATATTTCCCTCAAGGAAACGGCCAAGCTGAGGCAACCAACAAAACTATCTTGAAAATCCTCAAGAAGGTTTTCAATGATTCTGGTCGTGACTGGCACCTCCAAATCAATCCTGCCCTTTGGGCCTACCGCACTTCTTATCGCACTCCCACAGGCACCACCCCATACTCCCTTGTATATGGTGCTGAAGCCGTTCTACCGATCGAGGTTGAGCTCCCATCCTTGCGTGTCTCCATGAAGAACTATACAACTGATGAAGACTATCATGTGGCCCGGCTCACACAGCTAGATCTGCTAGATGAAAAGAGACAGCAAGCCTACGATCACCTGGTTGCATACCAGAATCAACTCAAAAGGAGTTATAACAAAAAGGTCCATCCTAGACAATTCCAAGTCGGTGACATGGTTCTTAAAGAAAATCAGAAGGTCCTAGCAAATAGAGAAAAGAAAGGCAAGTTTGAGCCTACTTGGTTGGGCCCCTATGTTGTCACCGCATCCTTCGGCTCTGGAGCCTATCAGCTATCAACACCAGAAGGCGAGCCCTTGAATGATCCTATCAACATCATCCATCTGAAGAGGTTCTATGCCTGAACCTGATCCTGCATATATGAGAAAATCCAAAAACATTCAAAAAAGCAAAAAAGCAAAAAAAGTAAAAAAAGAAGAAAAGAGAAAGAGAAAATAATCGTCCAACGGTGAAAACTTGGCAATTCAAGCGCCTTGGACAAGTATGTTGGTGAAAACCTAGCAAACAGGCGCCAACATAGTAAACTGAGCTATTTATCCATTCAGTTGTCCTTTCAGCTACCGTCCTCTTCCTCCATCTCTTAACAGATCTCCCAGCAGTTCCATCTCCCCTATCCTCCAAGCATTCAGCTTCCATCTTCCTCCAACCCATCTGCAATCCATATCCTATTCCAAAGCTTTGTACCATATCTTGTACCATATCCCTTTCCCTTTCCTGTACAGCGCTTTCCTCCCTGTATTTATCCTTCTTGTTTCCGTCCTAGTGAAAGTCCCGCTGAGTGTGATCTTCCTATCCCCAATCCTGAGCTTCTGTACATATCCCTTGTGCATATCGTTCCTCCTTGTTGTACATAACCTTTTTCCGTCCTGTAGCAGCATTTGATCAAATATCTTGTCCCATCCCTAGCCTCAAAAAATTTGTAGTCCCACTCAGGCCTTGTGCTTCAGCAACATCAATTGTCGACTTATCCTTGCTCATCCTGATTATTCCTTGAACTTCAGCTTTTGCCAGCGAACAACTACACTTATTCTCTCATCAACCCATGGGTCCTTGAGGATATATCGTTCCTCCTGTCTGACCTAATCTTCCATCCTGGTCCTTGAGGATATATCATTCCTCCTGTCCGACCAATCTTCCCACCATCAATCAAACCTAATCTCTCTCCTTGGCAAAGGATGTTTTTTTTGGAGTTATCATTTTGATCTTGGATTTTTGTCCTTTGGGTCTTGTTAATCTTTTTGGCTTCTCATTATCCCACCAGGGTCACCACGATTCATTATATCACGGTGTGCTGCGTGTGCGGATAATCTGGGGCAAGGTCTTTTGATCTTTCGCTTCTGCCTGCGAGTCAGTTGTGTGTTTGTGGTTCCTTCAGCATCGGTTCCGCCATGTTGCCTCTGCGCTTCATGTGTGATGTTGGGGCAACCCTGTGTGTTTGTTTAGCGTCAGTCCTCGTCAGTCCTCTGCGATGTTGTTGACAGGCCTTGTGATCCCAGTATCCTTGGCAGGTCTCTAACATAGCTATATTAAATCTAGGCTGTGCACTCCCGTTTGCACTTGGAGCTATCTGGTCCCTTGCATTTATCATATAGATTCATCTTGCATCTTGCATTTCCATCTCATCTTGCATATCATCCACCTTTTGTTCTTAGAAGTGAGGTTATTTATCTCCCCTTTCTTCCTAGGCCTTTCCTTCCTCGTCCCGCTGGGCACACTCTGTCCCACTGGGCGCATCTTCCATGATTTTGTCCCACCGGGGCATGTATCTCCTCTTTCTTCTAGTCCACCCGGGCGTCATACCCTCTTCTTCTGATTCTAGCCTCGGCATCTTGTTTTCTTGTCTTTGACGCCATGCCACTTGCGGCATCGCATCAAAGAGGGGCAAAATGTAGACACCGAAAAATCTTTCAGAAAATAAATTATTTTTGTTTTTTGAAAATCCTTGATGACATCATCATTTATTAATTAATTATTTATTTAATTAATTAATTTATTTTTATGGCATTAAATCCCTCTCTCTTAATTAAAAATCTTTAATTAAGGAATCTAGCCTAAAAATGTCATTTGGACATTATCCCTAATTTATTAATTATTTAATTAATAAATTGACCAAAAACTTCAAAAAATAAATTAATTTATTTTTTATCCCAAACTTGGCCAATTTCCTTAAGACCACTAACCTCTTCCAAAATCTTCTAATCCCTTCTTAATTTCGATTAAAAGGCTAATCCCATCTTTTCTAACCCTAATCCCAAGGTTAAATATTTAATTAAGGTTAAATATTTAATTTTCATATTTATTGAAAATATTTTAATAAATATTCCTAAAACTTAAGCTTTTGGAATGAATAACTTTTATTCCATGAAACTAAGGAGAAATCTAGACTCTTCTAGAATCTTCTCAAATCCACCCTCTTCACCCATCCTAATCCTTTTTCTAATCCTAATCCTACCCTTAAACCTTTGTGCAATCCTAACCAAGCTTAAGACTTTTCCTAAACCAAAGCAAAGTCTTTCCTTCCAAATATCTCAACCACAAAGCATTTATTGCTTCCCCAAAGTCTTCAAAGCCTCTTAAAGCCCATTCATTGCTCTTACAAGCATTTATTTGGAGAGTTATGAGCTTGGAGCCCCCTTTGTTGACTCCTCTTTGCCCTTCCTTTCATCCACTCACCTTGTGACATGTGTCACCTCCTGATTGGCTGAGAACTAGCACAATCCATGTGCTTCCCTTTGAGTGAATCTTGGCCTTTCTTAAGGATTTCAATCCTGGCCATTCATTCCTCCTACCCCAAGCCTTTAGAAATCCTATAAATACCCTCACTTCCTAAGGCAAATCATCTCTCAACTTTCAAACTCAATAGCAAAGTTATAATGCCATTTTCATTTTAGCATAAGCATAAACTCATCATTTTAGATCATTTTTCAAGCTTAAATCACATCTAAATTAGCTTAATGGGATTAACATAGATTCATTTCTTGTTTAATCAATCTTAGTTCTTTCATTTAGCTTTGCATATTTGTGTGTTCTTGAGGCCTTTGAGGCAAAATAGGTTCCTCATACCTATTTTGTGTCATTTCGGGTCTTCTTGATCCTCAAATCATCCTATTTTGCATGCTCCAAGTGCTTGAGTTTGCACACCCACATCCCTCTATATCTAAGCATATCAAACGGTGCATGGGCGCATCAGTTTTAGGCTTAAACTGAGGTGGCTTTGATTTTAGTTTGTTTACCATTAAATTTGATTTGATAATATGCTATGACGTTTGTTTGTCTTTGGCCTTCAAAACAGGTTTAGGTGCACTCTCAAATCCTAGTCTACAGTATTATCTATTCATAGGTCTCTTCTAAGGGGAGGATCAAAATCCTTTGATGGATAATAACATATTTGAATGCACAGGTGGGTACTAAGTTGAGGTTCGGTCATGGTGTGTTAGTGATGTCAGGCATCAACACATTGAGCATATTGTGTTCTTGTTTCATAGCTGTCTCTTGCAGTAAGGTATTTGACTCTATGGCCCATTGGATAAGGCACTAGTCTATCAGGGACTTAGGGTATCTTAGGGGTCCTTTCAAATCCATTTAAAATCATTTCTTTTCTGTCCCACCCTTTCCCTTTCTTGCTGTTAGTATAGGTTTCTAGCTTTCAATCTCATTACATGCAAGTGTTAGCTTGTGGTGACTAATCAAGAAAGTACTATCCAGGAAAGTACTGTACACTTTTCCTCCCGACCTCCTTGGGGTTTTTTGAGGCTGACTACTTTTTGATTATTTGGGCTGACATGTTATAACTCATTTTAACCCTAAAGCGGCAAAAATATTGTATAATATGGCTTAGGGTTAGGGTTTATTCATATGTATGATTTTAGTACTTGCAGCAGAATTGAGCTGTAATGGATTACAGATTGTAATCAGGTTGTAATCACTGGATAATAATAATATTGGACTCGCTGTTGGTGGATGTAGCCCAGGGATTGGGTGAACCACGTTAAATCTTTGTCTCTTGTGTTCTCTTCTATGTGGTTTATTATTTTTTGATATTAGTTATATTTGCACATAATTGTTATTTCTGCCTTGTTTAATCCTAACAAGTGGTATCAGAGCAAGGTTATTTCATTTGTTCTTTCATCTATTCTCTGAAGCAAGTCTCATGAGTTAGTGGGAGAGTCTCTCAGTTAAGTGAGAGAAATGGCAGATGAGGGTAGGCTAAAGGTTGATAAGTTTAATGGATAGAACTTCCAGTTATGGAAGATGCAAATGGAGGACTATCTCTATCAGAACGATCTATGGCAGCCATTAGAGGGAATAGCCAAGAAAGAGGCTGAAATGTCTCAGGAAGATTGAGATATTTTGGATGGGAAGGCACTGGGGAGTATTCATTTATGCCTGGTACAATCGGTGGCATTCAATATTACTAGAGCAACAACAGCTAAAGATCTGATGGAAACCCTAGCGAAGTTGTATGAAAAGCCTTCAGCTTCAAACAAGGTATTTCTTATGAAGCGTTTATTTAATATGAAAATGGTAGAAGGTGGATTAGTCACTGATCATTTTAATGAGTTTAATATAGTTACAAGTCAGTTAACCTCAGTTAAAATTACTTTTGATGATGAGGTTAGGGCTCTCTTGATTTTGTGTTCTTTGCCAGAAAGCTAGAATGGCTTGGTAATGGCTGTTAGTAATTCTGTTTCTAGTTCAAATACCCTAAATTTTGATGATGTTGTTGGTGTTATATTGAGTGAGAAAATTTGTAGGAAAAGCTCAGGGGCATCCACATCGGGTAGTGCTTTGAACGTAGAAAGCAGAGGTAGAACAAGAGATAGAGGAAACAACTCTGGAAATCATGGGAAATCAAGAGGAAAATCAAAGGGAAAAAGGTCTGAATCCAAAGGGCCAAATGATTGCTGGTACTGTGAAAAACCAGGTCATAAGAAGAAAGATTGTTGGTCTCAAAACAAAGATCAAGGAGACAAAAAGGATGGAAACAAGGAGACAAATGTGGTAAGTAACAAATCCGAAGAGGATGCTTTGCTTTTGACTTTAGAAAATGCTGATAATTCATGGGTGTTAGATTTGGGGGCTTCATTTCATGCTACACCCCATAGAGGTTATTTTGTTGATTATGTCCAAGGGGATTTTGGGCTAGTTTATTTGGGAGATAATGAACCCTATCAAATTGTTGGAAAAGGAAAAGTCAAGATTAAGTTGCAAAATGGGAATCATTGGCTACTACAAGAGGTAAGACATGTTCCAAGACTGAGTAGAAATTTAATTTCAGTAGGGCAACTGGGTGATGAGGGTTGCACAGTTACTTTTAATGATAAAAATTGGAAGGTTTCAAAAGGTTCCTTAATAGTAGCAAAAGATGTGAAAGTAGGCACCTTATATCTTTGTACAGGTCATACTATTCCTTCTACTTTAATTATTTCAGAGAAAAATGAATGTTCAGGAACAGTTGCTGCAGTTGAGCAGGTAGAACAAGAGACAGTAGCTGGAGATTCTGAAACATCGTTGTGGCATAATAGACTTGGTCACATGAGTGAAAAAGGTATGAAATTACTTCATTCAAAGAAAGTATTACCTGGTCTGAAATGTGTTAATATGGATTTCTGTGAAAGTTGTGTGTATGGAAAGCAAAAGAGAGTTAGTTTTGTAAAGAGTGGGAAGGAAAAGAAAAATGAAAAATTAGAGCTTGTGCATATAGATGTATGGGGTCCAGCTCAGGTATCTTCCCTTGGTGGCTCTTAGTATTATGTTACATTTATAGATGACGCAACAAGAAAATTATGGATTTAATTCCTTAGATAGAAATCTGATGTATTTCAAACTTTTAAGAAATGGAAATGCTTGGTTGAGAATGAGACTGGTAAAAAATTAAAATGTCTCAGATCTGATAATGGCGGTGAGTATTGCAGCAAAGAATTTGAAGATTATTGTGCCTCTATTGGTATTTGTAGACAGAAAACTATACCAAGAACTCCACAAGAAAATGGAGTGGCTGAACGCATGAATAGGACAATAATGGAGCGTGCAAGGAGTATGAGGTTGCATGCTAGGCTACCCAAAAATATGTGGGTAGAGGCTGTGAACACTCCTATTTATTTAATCAATAGAGGCCCCTCTACTCCTTTGGACTGTGGTATTCCAGAGGAAGCATGGAGTGGTAAGAAGGTGAGTTATTCTTTTCTTAAAACCTTTGGTTGTGAAGCTTTTGCACGTATAGATTTTGAAAATAGAACCAAGCTGGAAGCTAAGTCAAAGAAATGTGTATTTGTTGGATATGGCATTGATGAATTTGGTTATAGGCTTTGGAATTTTGAAAATCATAAAATTGTCAGAAGCAGGGATGCCATATTCAATGAGAAAGTATTGTACAAAGATCTGTTGCTGCAACATGAGAAGAAAGAAAATGATTATGTAGTACTGGATGATACTCCACAAGTTCATGTTCTAGTAGTTCCTTATACTCTGCAACAACAGCAACAACAAATACCACACACACCAGTGAATGTTAGACGGTAAACAAGGCTAAGTAGACCTCCAGAAAGATTTTCTCCATCTTTGTATTCTATTTTGTTAACAGATGCTGTTGAACCTGAATGTTATAATGAAGCTGTGCAGGTGGATACAAAGCTTCAGTGGGAGTCTGCAATGAAAGATGAAATGGACTCTTTGCTCAAAAATCAAACATGGGATTTATGTAAGTTACCTGTAGGTAAAAGGGCTTTACAGAATAAATGGGTTTATAGGATAAAAGAAGAGGATGGAGGTAAGAAAAGATTTAAAGCTAGATTAGTCATAAAAGGATTTGCACAGAAACATGGTATTGATTTTGATGAGATATTTTCTCCTGTTGTTAAAATGACTTCTATCCGTACTGTTTTAAGTATTGTGGCTACTGAAGATTTGCATTTAGAGTAGCTTGATGTTAAAATAGCTTTTCTTCATGGTGATTTGGATGAAGAAATATATATGGTTCAGCCACAAGGATTTGAGGTCAAGGGTAAGGATAATTTGGTGTGCAGATTGTAGAAACGTTTATATGGCTTGAAGCAAGCACCTCGGCAATGGTATATTAAATTTGACACTTTTATGAATGAGCATGGATATAGTCGGTGTCATTCTGACCATTGTGTTTATTTTAAGAGGTTGGATGATGACAGCTACATTATTTTATGTTTATATGTTGATGATATGCTTGTAGCTAGGTCTAACATGGATCATATTTAGGGGTTGAAACAACAGTTAGCAAAATCTTTTGCTATGAAGGATTTCGGGGCAGAAAAACAAATCCTTGGTATGAAAATTTGTAGAGATAGGAAAAATAGGAAATTGTCTCTATCTCAGGCTGATTATATTGAGAAGGTGTTGCAACGTTTCTCTATGGAACATGCCAAAGCTGTCAGCACACCTTTGCCTGGTCATTTGAAATTGACTAAGGATATGTGTCCCAAGAAACCAGAAGAAGAGACTAAAATGTCTAAGGTACCTTATGCTTTAGCTATAGGGAGCTTAATGTATGCTATGGTATGTACTAGGCCAGATATTGCACACGCAATGGGCGTCGTTAGCCGATATATGAGTAACCCTGGTATTGAGCATTGGAATGCAGTCAAATGGATTCTCAGATATTTGAGAGGTACATCCAGTAAGTGTTTACACTTTGGGGGTTCTACTACTACTGTACAAGGCTATGTTGACTCAGATTTGGCAGGAGATATAGATAGCAGGAGGAGTACTACAGGTTATATATTTACTGTTGGTGGGACAACAGTGAGTTGGATTTCTCAACTACAAAAGGTGGTTGCTTTATCCACTACAGAGGTAGAGTATGTTGCTGCTACAGAGGAAGCTAAGGAGATGATATGGCTTCAATTCTTCATGGAAGAATTGGGACATCCACAAAAGGAAAAGTTTTTTGAGGCTGACTATTTTTCGGTTATTTGGGCCGACATGTTATAATCTGTTTTAACCCTAAAGCGGCAAAAATATTGTATAATATGGCTTAGGGTTAGGGTTTATTCGTATGTATGATTTTAGTACTTGTGGTGGAATTGAGCTGTAATGGATTACGGATTGTAATCAAGTTGTAATCACTGGATAATAATAATATTGGACTTGCTATTGGTGGACGTAGCCCAGGGATTGGGTGAACCATGTTAAATCTTTGTGTCTCGTGTTCTCTTCTGTGTGGTTTATTGTTTTCTGATATTAGTTATATTTGCACATAATTGTTATTTCTGCCTTGTTTAATCTTAACAGCAAGTAGGGCTATTGCATGAGACTTTCTATCATTAGGGTATAGGATACTTATAGGAGATTGATTGCTATTCCACATTAATCTATCTGTAGGCCTTCGGTTTTGTCATGAGGTGTCTTGAGTGTGCAGATAAGGCAATACCCGCCTAAGTGAATGTGGAGCTCAAAGAAGAAGGAGGATTTCTCTTTATCCTCATCAATTGGTTTGTTTTTCTTGTCAAGCTTGAGTGCCTAACCAGTGTTTTAAGCCCAACTATTTGATTCAAGCTTGGTCCTGCAAGGAAAAGAGCTAACACAACAGTTGGAGTTTGGCAAATCTAAAATATTTTTGCCCATTCTCTTCCTCTCTTCACTCTTTCATTTCATTTATGTCTCAAAAAATTAAAATATTATTGTTTAGAAAAAAATCCATAAGGAAACTTGATGTTTTTATTTACCTTATGTTTTTATTGAAGAATAGACAATTGCCTTATATTTTGACTACACAGAGAAGTTAAGGCAACTGCATGTTGTAGCTAGCTTTGCCACAAAATTACTCTTGAACCAACCCATAACCTATGGTAGACTTACCTGTATCATCCTCTTGTTCTATCCTATCAACTTAATTTGTGCCACAAATTAGACATGATTTTTAGCCTTTTAGGAGACTGCCTTCCCTACTCACTCATCCCTCCTCACATAGGCAGCTACAAAGGTTCTATCTAATATTTTTTCATAATAGCAGAGGTAAGAGATTATGCGGTCTCCTTGATGAAACATCTATAGAGGAAAACCTGCAAAGCTACTTTTAACTCACATGTCCTAGAAATAAAACAATCAATGATCTAGGAGCACAAGGATTATAAGATGCGTGAGCATGCACCAAATGCTAATTAATTAAAATCAACCAATATGTTATCTTCTCATTCCATTGCATTCTATAGGAAGAGGGGAGGCATCCACTGGTCTTTGGATAAGAGGACTCAGTTATAAATGTTTTGTTAGAACCAAGTACAAGTCATTAGATTTACAATCTCCATAAAAGGGCTTTCTCTCAAACAATATGTATCTCTCATCAAGAACAAGTGCATGGCAAAAAATATAAACAATATAGATCAAAAAACCATATAGGACAAAGACCACATAGATTCAAATTCTTGGGTCAAAAACACCTAGATCATAGAATATATACCATCAAATTAATCATGAATTATAAACAATGACATATAAAGTTGCAATAGTCTAGTAAACACATGAAACAAGATTTTATGTCAATTTTCATTAGAATTTTACCTTTCAAATGCCCCTAGAATTTGGCATCAACAAGCTGCATTGAAATCATCAATCTAGAGTCCTAATTTAGTCAAGCTCTAAACAAAAAATAGAAAACATTCAAGGAAATCCCATTATCCTTCAAAGAAGTTCTATCATTGGATAGATGCTCAATTCCACCAAGCCTAATGAATTTCAGACTAAAGGCATCCTTCTGACCTTCACTTGAAATACTTTTCAGTTTTGTAGTCAAATGAATTATTGGCCTTAGCAACAGCAATTGAAGAATATGTACCCCTGTGACGTGTCCTATTTGTTATCATTTCATAATCATATTCTGTGAGAAATGAACCCAGTGGTGAAAATGATGCCCCTAATCATTTCCATTTGGGCTAGCTATCATTATATCCCTCTTTGGAGAAATCTCAGATTTTAGATCATCTAAGGCCGTTTGGATATATTCAGAAACCATTTGATGGTTTTTGCTAGCCACTCACAGGTTAGGGAACTCAATTTCATTGTAATTGCTAGGCTATGTACCCTCCATTTCATGACCCAGTATAAAGGCTTCTAAACTTATGCAGGATGGAGATAAGGCCAATATTGCATCATCATTTGCTTGATAGTGATAATCTGAGGGTATTGATTCATGGTAAGAAATACTCAACCAAAATATTCCAGCAGGAGAATGGAAAAGGTTAGTTGAAGACAATGTGAAATCCTGAGTAACTTTTCCCTTACCTACATAGGTAGCCAAGGGCACTAAGGCAATACCTAATAACTGGTCTTCCAAGTAACTCCTATTGCAGCTTAGCATCCAAACCTCACATCTCAGAGCTTCACCGATAAGGCTGTTGATTTTGAGTTGCAAATTTTCATTGAAGACTAGATTCCTTCCACCTCCATTCGCTATTTGAGTTGACAATGCTCCCTCTGGATTTCTAGTAAGAGACAACTTAGCATATAAATCCTATTTGCTATAGATATAGATTTCCAGCTGCAACACAACATCTTCCCTCTGCCTTTCTCCCACACATTTCTAGCTGCAACTCAAGAAAAGCTGACATCAAATCTACAGACACATAAACAAATTGTTAGTAATTGTAAATGACCTCTGAATTACACATAAATTAAATAACTCTTGAATGAACAAACACCTCACAGCATGCATTCAAAACCTAACTGCCAAGTCTCTATTTTTTTTACTTTCGTAGATAGAGATATATGGTCTGAATGGACACGTGTATGTTGAAAATTAAAACTTAGAAAATTAGTAGAGTGTTGGAGACTGTGCCACCTCAACACCGTTAGTGAGTCCAATCACATACGCTAGAAAAGTCTCTTAGATCTTTGATGATTTTCTAGGCTATTGTCACCAAGTTTTTTATGTCAATGTTTTATGAAATTATCGTCTTTAGACGTGTTCTTGTGCATTGCCTATCTTTTTCTCTTGAATACATCAGGATAATGATAGGTGAATCTTAATTATGCTTCACATAATTTCTTAGTTGGTATTTTTTATCATTGATTTTTTAGAAGTGAAGCTCTAATAATATTTTGATTTAGAGACATTTTTGTATAGTAAGGTACATGCTTTTGAACTTGGTTTTAGGTTTTTAAGTTATATTCATTTTAATCCTGGTAGATATGTTTAAATTTGAATTATCCCCCATTTTAAATTAGAGGGGGATTTTAGAATAACCTGGAAATATAAAATATTTATGGGTGTAATCAATTAGTAGTTGTTAAAGTATTTTGTGTGTACAACAATAAATTGGGCCCTTCATATTGCTCTAAACTATGACCCACGATAAGGATTTGTTTTATTTTTCTCAAAGTAAATTGTTTGTTAATTTTAATGTGCATTTACTTTTATTGAACCATAAACATTGATCTTGAAACAATTGAGTTTGAGGAAGAAAATTTGAGAAAACATAATTTTTTACTAGGTAGTAGTTTTAAAAATGAGACCCCCTCAAAATAATCTTAAAAAAATGAAATTTTCCTTTTTTCAATTTTCTAAAATAATGAGAGACCTTACTTGAACTATGCATCTCCAATCTGGTGGATCTAAGTTTGTAATGAAATAGTGTGTAATGAAATTTTAATTTTATTTTAATTGAACTATGTAATAGTGTGCAATGAAATTTTTATTTTGTTTTAATTTTATCTTTACATTATATATATATAAATTACTATATAATATTACTTTTAGAAATTTTTGATAATTTGTTAAATTAATTTTATATCATATTTTAAAAATATTATTATAAATAATAAATAATTATATAATATATAATATAATTATATTTATTATTTTGTACAATTTTTAATTAATAAAAAATATTCTTATTATATTTTTGTATAATTATATAATAGAAATTATATAGTATAAATTCAATTGTATTATATATTAAATTTTATACCATATAATTATTATTTAAAAAAAAAATGATATTATACATTTTCTATTTCATTTGATTCAAATAACTCTTTTTAGATAGTTGGCTTTTATTTGATGATTTTCAGCCTAAGTTTCATCATTGGTCATCTTTAAACATAATTAACTTACATTAATTTTAAAAAAAATAATTAAGATTAAAAATCATAGTAAATAAAAGTAAGACAGAATTATTTGATTAATGTATCTATAATTAATTTGTAGCATTTTTAAAATAATAAAAGAGATGTACTTTTATGATTTTTTATTTAAATTTTTTACCAGCGGAAAGGAATTTTAATGTTGCTAAAATACATAGAAGAAGATGATATGTTATTAAATAAAATAACTTATTAAGTACAACTAACATTCTCAATTATTATGTTATAAATTTAGCCGCTAGATAAAATATATATTATAGTTATATTGTTATAATATATAATAAACAAAAAAAAAACACTGTTAATTAATTTAATTTATTAGATACACTTATATTAGATATATTTAATATATATACACTTAGGTTTTGAATTTTTCTTTCTCAACAATGATATTCTTCTTTAATATGTTTACATATTCTTTGTCCTACTACTTATACAAATTTTATATTCGCTGGTTTCAGGAGATGATAGCAAATGCTAACACCCCTGAAATCATTGAGGTCTTTAGTGGAAATTCAAATGAAAGTGTTAGCAGTCCCATAGTTGTAGTACAATCAACCACTAGAATTGCAGTTTCATGTTGTTCTATCAATAATCCATAATGCCTTGAAAGCAATGTCCGGAGTCTTTCATCGATTCTTTCAACTACCTACCATGATATTGTGCACAACTTCAAACTTGGAAGCAATATTCTGCCAATTGTCAAAGAAACAAACATTGTAGAGATTTTGAATAGTTGTAGTAAAATTGAGGGGTTGTGCACTTTCATTAAAGAAATATATTATGACCAGTACTATGAAAACAGTGCATCACCCTCCATTATTCATGCATATGAGATGCATTTGAATAATCTTTGATCATTCCTCTTGTTTTCCTACTATATAACATGAGAACAACAACCTATATACATTATCTAATGCAAGCCACAGAGCTTCATTTTTCACAATATGTAACCTATCTATAAGCATGGATGTATATTTTGAGTACAATATATAAATAGATACTCTATTGTATTTATAGTTTTGTCAAAGAATGTATTTGTGCTTGGGTTGACTATTGTTACATTAGGTTGTTTACAAAAACTATTTGTTATCATATGAAATCTTCCAACATAACAAAATGACACTATAATGTTGTAACAAACTAATTTACTCTATACACACAAAAAAAATACCACATTATTTAACAATGTGTTATATTTTTTTCATAAAATCATATGTCTACAAAACCTAGGCAAACAAATTACAAAAAGCTATTTTGAAATAACCTAACCAAAGAGTCTAAAATTACTTACAGGTTTCTCGAGTCCTCCATTTGTTTCCCTTCACAATGGCAATTTTAACAACAGGCGCACTTGCAAAACTCCTAGCGGGCACATATATTAATGATCCATACTTGCAAGTTACATCAGTACACTCCATTCAACAACCTCATTCTACAACAACCAAATATTGAATCAAACTCTCAGATGGTGTGCACACCCATTCTTCTCTACTTTCTAAAAAATTCAAGGATCTCGTCATTGAAGAAGCTTTACAGAAGGGCTCTATTATTTTCCTAAAGCAATATTCTTGCAAGATGCTCTACAACTTCACGTACATTATTTCTTTCTCCTTACCATATCGAGTCTTTATTTTTCCACCAACGTCTCCTAGCTAAATTATCCAAACCATTTCTTTGTAGGGCACTCTTGCTTGATAAATTTGAAATACTTTCAAACAACTCAACAATAGTTGGCTCTCCAATTCCACTCCTCAAAGCTACTAACTACCTTCAACCTTTGACAGCTGGAGATGGAATAGGGTCTTTGTAAACTACAAAGTTCTATGTACAAAACATGGCTTCTTTCCAATCAGTCCCCATAAAATCATTAACTCCATACCACAAGCATTGGTCCATTGAGGGAAGAGCCTTAGAGAAAACAAAGATCCACGAGTACAAAAATGCTTCCCATGGTGGGAAAGTTTTTGGGTTTGAGTTCATTGACAAAGATAGCTCTGAAATCCATGTGTCTTGTTTTAATGAACAAGTCAATCAGTTCTATGATATAGTTCAACCTGGTTGTCTATAAAAAATCTCTAGTGGTCGCATCAAAGTAAGCAATACAAAATATAGTAGTTCTACAAACCCATATGAAATAGATCTCCTAAACTCATCAACCATATCTCCTTCCACATGCCCAAACTCTACTATACCCAAGCATAGCTACCATTTCAAGAGCATAGATTCACTAGATACATTTCCTCTAAACTCCCTTGTAGATGTCATTGGCATACTTGTATCCTTTACTCCGTCAACCATAAGGAAAAGAGATGGAAATGAGACAAAGAGATGTACAGCGACAATTAAAGATATGTCAAATTGTACAATAGACATGACACTTTGGGGTTGCCAATGTGAGGTTGAAGGTAAGAAAATCTTGGAAATGTCTGAACAATAGACCCCAGTTGTTATTTTGTTCAAAGTTGCACATCGAGTATCATGGAATGGAAAGAAACTAGATAGAACCTTCTCAACCTATGTTGTAATTAATACAAATTTTTCTAAGGCATCCGCATTACAACTATGGTATACATTTGTAGGGAAAGACCATCCTTTTGTACCCTTATCCAAAGGCAATATTTTCCCGCATAGCTTTGTAAATCCAATTGATATCTGTACTATTGCCAATCGAAAGTTTCCCTCTTCACAGCCTGTTTGTGTTAAGGCAACTATTACAAAGTTGCAGTTGGACAATTTTTACTACCTTTCTTGTCCACTCATTATGGACAACAAAAAATGTAAGAAAAAAATTGTTCATTCTTCAACCAACAAATTCTGGTGCCCAAAATGTTCTACCAAACTCTCTAATTATGCTTACAACTACATCCTCAAAATGGACTTGGAAGATGAAACAGGAGAATTAATTAAAGTTACTACATTTGAAGGACCATCAACTGAATTGCTAGGGGTGCCTGCAGAAGACTTTCAACTACTACTAGTTGAACTTGATGTCGCAAACATAATCTTGGAGAATGTTATCAATTGCCAATTTCTCTTTGAACTCAGCATCAAAATGAATCATTTTGGGGGAGAAGAGACACAGAGAATAATTATCACAGCACTTAAGGCTGTATAAAATAGACATTTGAACCTCATTATGTACAGTTACATTTATGTATATATAAGTGTCTACTACTATGCTATGTTCACTTTTTTCACACAAACTTGAAGATAATACTCTACAATACATGTCCCTTTTTCTACAATAAATGGATACATTTATTACCAACTTCTCTAAAATGTTAGCAAATATTTATATGCACTTTTTAAAATTCTCCTCTTTATCTTTATTCATACAATCAATAAATAAATAATAAGAAACACAAATTAATATCAATAGTTACTATTTGTACAATTAAATGTATGATCCTTTTCTTAGTTGTCTATTTTTTTAATCTCTCTTTCTATGCTACATATTCATGTCTTCTAATTTCAAAAACACTAATTGCATATCGATATCACATATCCCTTATTTGTCTATATATCTATTTATGGATGTACAAAATGAAAATGCCCAAAAAAAGAAAGACCAGGCTAATCAAAAGTGGCGTGCAAGGTACCATGCAACAAAGGACAGTTCTAACAAAAAAAGATGAGTCAGTCATCAAAATCTAACATATGCACCATACATCCACATAGTTCCTACATTACCAATACGAAACCATCTACCAGAAATTTTTCCTCCAATTGAAAGAACTACTCAGTTCATCCCACCCACCCAACCAAATACTCCTCATTTCTCTCAAAACTACTACACAACTAGAGACAATTTCCATTGCAAAGTGGACAACCTTTCCAAAAATTCAACTTGTTTGATTTGCATGGAAAAATACCCAGGAATCAAAACTAAGAAATCAAATGGTTTGACCACTTGTTGTAGATGCTCATCAGAAATAAATGGAAATCAGTTTTCAAAATGGAATCATATGGACCCTGATGTGCAACCTAAATGTTTACAAATTCTGACTCAAATTGAGGAGATGCTAATTGCAAGGATAAGCCCTATCCTACAAGTTACTTATGCAAGAGGTGGACAACTAAAATATAGTGGCCACACTATTTGTTTTCCTCAAGATATTTCTACGATTGCATCTCTCTTGACAAGGCGAATAGATGCCTTGGACATAATTCTTGTGAACAAAGAAAATATTGGGCATCAACAATACAACTTCTATGTTAGTAGAAGACGTGTATTCAAAGCATTAAAATATAAAATCTGCAATGATCCATATTACAAAGATGTGCAAGTAGATGAAACTACATTGTCATCTTTGCCACTTCATTCTGTTGATATTTCAAACCTGTTATACTCAACTACATCAACAAGTGATCCTATAGAAATATCCAACAATGAAAGTGAAGTTACAGAAGAAAGCCCATTGGAAGAAAATGTGCACACAACTTCATTTGTCCCAAACCTACCAAATGCACGTAGGGAGATGGAAGAAGTATGATCTTTTCTACAACTAGGTGAAGGATGAGAAACTCAATCCATACAATGGCCACCCATTTCATCAATGCCAATCAATGAATACACAACAGAAGGGTTATTTGCAATGGCATTCCTAACTTTGTTCCCAAAGGGAGAAGCCGCATTTAAACAACAACATATTAAGGATGTCAAACTACATGAATATGCTCAACATCTCTTGCAATACCATGATAATAGGTTTGGCCAACACCCATGATTTAGATACTTGTTACTAAATATCCTTATGCGACATTGAAGCCAGGCCACTTCATCTGTCTTTGTTCGTAAACAAGTTGATGGTTCTATGCTTGCAACAATTGCTGACTTGCACCAAAGATTAAAGGACTTGCCTGATGACAAACTTGTTGAGCAACTGATGCGATTTGGCTCAACAATTCATGGGACACGACCATTATAGAATCAACGCAGAGGAGAGCTTATTGACATGGTTGTTCAAATTGGTTGTCCAACTTTGTTCTTTACCCTAAGTGTAGCAAATACAAAATGGCCAGACTTGCACAATGCCATGCCATCGATAACACCAACAAATCCCACTATAGCAACCAGATGGAGAATTCAAAATATAATTAAAAATCCACACCTTGCAGCAATCTACATGCATCATAGATTTACAGCATTTCGTGAGGAGGTACTAGACAAACTTCTAGGTGCAACAGATCACTGGTATAGGTATATATATTGCTCCCTCACACTCAAATTGTTTATTTAAACATAGTCTTTCCTAAAAAAGAAAAACCCTTTCAGGTATGAATGGCAACACAGAGGATCAGCTCATAGCCATGGTTTCATCTGGCTACAAGAAGCACCAAACATTAGTCAATTACAATGGGATGATACTCAATCCATACAAAATGCACTTGACTTCATCGATACATATGTAACTACTTGGAACCCAAAAAGTATTCAATTGAGAAACCAAAAAAAAAAAAAGAACTCCTCTCGATGACCCCTGTTTAATGGATACAAGTATGATTTGTTTGGCTAACCCCATGATGGACTATAGTGAATTGGTCAACTGTGTGCAACGACACAAAAAATTCTCTCTCCAAACATGCCTAAAAATGAAAGGCCCTACTGCTATGTGTCATTATAAAGCCCCTTGGAGTACACAAGAAATTTCAAAACTTTGTATCGCTATTAATGGACAACCTACCCACACCCCTACTCGTAATGATGACCACCTAAACCCACACAACCCACAAATACTATCCATTTGGAGGGCCAATGTAGATTTCCAGCCCATCCTCTCCATTGATGCTGTCCTCAAATACATTGCAAAATATGCAGCAAAGTCAGAGAGAAAATCATAAACATACAATGCCATGTTGTCCTGCATTTCTTCAAAATTTGACTATCAAAAACCTGCACCAGTCGCCTTTCATAGAATGCTTCTTGAAAACATTATTGATCATGGCATTGGCACCCAAGAAACCTATCACCTCCTCCTAAAGCTACCACTTTCCCTATCTAGTAGGGTATTTTTATCTTTAAATGTCAACCAAAAAAATATCCAATGTCTACCAATTCCACCCAATACAACAACCACATACCCAACCAATATTGAAGCTTACATCTCATACCCTACACATTTAGATGCAGCATCACTTATTGAAGTCACTCAGAAATTGAGATTTAGGGTTTCTAAACAAAACATTATATGGAAAGAGTGCCCCACCAAAGCTATTGTTAGAGTCTCTCCACACTTCATAGTCATCCTTGCAAAAGAAGACATTAGTTTTGAATCCTTTTGTTGGATTGAATTAGTTCTTTACAAACCATTTCACAACCTTCAAATAGATATTGGCTCTTCAACACTTGAAATTGTTACAAAATGGGAAAACTTCAAAACAAATTACCAACCTTGGCATGTGCGTAGGATAGTCCCTGATTCGTTACATGAAAATGAGATTAATAGCCCAGAAACAAGTGCAAATAATATGCAAGATAATATCCCTAATGAATGGCAAGTCTTAGCGGGATTATATCCAAACACACCTATCCACCTAAATGATCTTGACATAGTTGGAAACTATGAAATTGACTTGACCAATAACTGGGAAAATTTAGAATACAATCCATCACAAACAAAAATAGGTAGTACCTTCATACATTCAAATCACCTTACATTTCAAGAGCCACATGTTCTTAATAACCAAAAACAAATAGCATTGTCTACACAAAAAAAAAAAGCATGTGATATTATTTTGGCACATCTAAATGCAACTTCTCAGCAACAACCACTCAAGATTATTGTTCAAGGCACCACAGGAACTAGGAAGTTGATGCAGGAGCATCCCAGGGTAGTTGGCTATCCTGCATGTTTGGGAAATTTGATGGAGTTGTGTGGACTTATTTTCATATGTGAGGGGTTTGGTAGAGTTGGACAAACCTACTTGGGTCTTGGGTAATTGGTTTTGATGTATTTAATGGAACTTGGCATGGTCTTGGTTGCTCAGCGTGGCCTAGGAGGAGCTCGGCCTTGCTTAGGAATTTGGTGCCTATTTCAGGCTGTATAAGTAATTTTCCACAAAGAGTTAGAGGACAAAAATTTCAGGGATTGAAGAGGGCCTATATTTTTACCTACGGTTTGAAGCACAAGTTCTAATTCATCTGGAGCTAGGAGATATCATGATTTTATTAAGACATCAATTTTGGGAATTTAATTGTTGTTGTTGGCCGACTTGTGGCATTTAATTTCAGTATTTGTATTTAATTTATATTCAGGGCTGACCTGTGGCTTAGATTGGTATAAGTAGGGGTTGTGGGGGAAGTCCTGAGGCATCATTCATCCATCTTGGAGAAGAGGAAGAGGTAGAGGAGCGAATTTTGAGGAGAACTAGTAGCTGTGGCTTGGGAACAAGGAGATTGCTTGGAGGGCTTGCGGGCACAAGTTTAGATCTTCCTGGGGGTTTCTACCATAGTGTGGCTAGGGTTTGGATTGGATCTTGAGGGATCTTGCAAAGTACTATTGGAATTGCATTATATTTGGCTGTAACCAGGAAGGCCTTACAGCCGGGCATGTTGGATGAAAATATGATAATTCTATAATGAGTTTTGGCATTGTGTGGTTCTAAATCTTTGTATTGTTATTATATTCTATTGTGTGGTTATTTGCTGGGGGCTAGGACATCTCCATTGGGGATTCTCCTACCTTGCACTGCATCAGAAGTCACACCTTATCACAATTATACAGTCAACAATGGCCAACTTAGCATCACATGGACAATCGCCATTACTACTACTTGCACCTACAGGCGTAGCAGCATTCAACATACAAGGCACTACAATTCATTCTGCCCTACGGATACCAATCAAAGAAATGGTGCCCCTACAAGGACAAGCACTTGCAACCTTCCAAGAGAGCATGTACCTCATTCGATATATTATAATAGATGAAATGAGTTTCATTTGTCCTGAATTACTAGAAAAAATTGATCAAAGGCTATGACAAGAATTCCCTGCTAAGAGCCATATTCCATTTGGGGCACACCCTATTATTCTTTTTGGAAATTTGGGGAAACTTCCACTGGTCAAAGACATCCCAATGTATGCTTCAAACTCCTATGGTGGCACATTATGGCGCAGCTTCACAACCATTATTACACTGGAAAAAATATTTCGACAAAATGGAGATAGCCCAACTCAAATTCAATTTCGCTCACTCCTTTCTAATTTAAGGAATGCAACACCAACAATTGTAGATTGGGAACTACTAATGTCAAGATCAAGTTCACAACTCACCTCAGAAGAACAAACTCCTTTTATTTCATCCATACATCTTTTTTCAACAAATGAAATGGTATCACTCCTCAACAAACAAATGTTGCTATCATTATCAAAACCAGTTGCCATCTGCAATGCAGAGCAATGTAAAGGATTACCATGCTCAAACCCAGAAGATGAACAACTTCAATATAAGCTCCTCTTATGTATTGACCAAGAGGTCATGCTCAGTATAAATTTATGGGTACAAACTAGACTTGTCAATGGGGCACTTGGACAAGTCAAAGCTATTGTATACAATGATGGTGAACAACCACCTCAAGTTTCTCTTTTTCTCGTTGTTGAATTTAAAAATTACACAGGGCCAGCTTGGGACAATAAGAACCCAAAACACATTCCAGTGCTTCCAATTAGTCGTGGTATCTACAGTCAGATACCACTCAAAATGGCATGAGCCTTAACAACACACAAGTCATAGGGCCTTACACTTGAAAGAGCAACAATTGACATTGGTACCATAGATCGACAAGGGATAACATTCACAACAATTTCATGACTTTGTAACCTTGCAAGCCTCCGCATTCAGCCAACGTTCACATATGAAAGATATGCTAGAATGCAACAAAACCAATTTTTTGCTCGCCAGAAAGAAGAAAAGCCCCGCTTGATAGGATTATCAAATACTATTCCTTCAAACATAGCAAATTAAATACAAAAAATAAAGGTTTGTTAGTTAACTAGCTTTTCCTTATATTCTATCACAAATAAAATGTTAACAAATAGAATAAAAGTATTGCTTAACAAAAATCCATTACATGCAGGTTTACTAGTATTTGCTCTCATAAAAGAAATTGTCTCTCCAAAAATTATTAGCAATTTGAAGCTGTACTCTACCAAATAGGTGATACAATTTATTTTCCTACAAAATAATAAAGATATTAAAAGTTCATTATATATTGTTATTAATTTTAATTTTATGTTTATTAGTATTAACATTATTGTATATTTTGATTTTGTTTTATTTATCTTAATTATTATATCTTTTCTTCAAATTACAAATAGTACAAAAAATATATGAGTTTAGATTTATAATTATTTGAAATTGTACAAGAACCAATCTCACCCTCTACAAATTAATAGATTTTCATTTTAAAAGTAAATGGTAAGTATTCTTTATTACAATTTGAATGTCAATTTCAATGTTAATCATAAATATATTTTATTATTGCATTCTTAGTATGCTTATTAATTATTCTTCAACCATTTTGCAAAAATGTTGTGACAAAGAACTACTGTAATTGATCACTTCTTTCAGCATGTTGACATTCATGAAATTCATGAAGAAAAAATATCTTCAGGATTGATTGCACAAAGTTTACTACAAGAAAAAGGACTAATCACATGTCGCCCAATATCACGGATAATTTTTTCCAACTTTTATAGGAATCCATACATTTAAGAAATTACTACTTGTGAGACATGCAATACAATGGAGATGCATCATATTCCAAGCGAGATATGGTTTCAACCAGCATCAATAGCATCTAAAACTAAATACTCCAATTTGGTACAAGGCATTGAACACTTATGGTTAGAGAAACTGCTCCGAGCTCCACAAAACAATACAGCATTTTTGCAAAACCATTGCTATCATAGTCAAATTTACCGCTTGCAGTTTGCATCAAACGCAAACACAATGTGGAACCAACAAGTTGTAGAAAGATGGGGACCACAAGGAGCTTATTCGTCTATGCAAATACATAAGCGTATAAGAAAGATCGTAGGGGAGCAAATACCTACATGGACCCAGACAACTTGTACATTCTACCCAAGTATTGATCTTGTCACATGCAACTGGGGTGTGCACCGATGCACACTCGAGCACCTTTATCGATTCAATGATTTTGACCCCATGCCAGAAGTACTCAATGACTATTAATGTAATCACTTATAACTAATATCTTGCTTGATATTAGGCAAACTCCTTTGCCAATGCATACTTACATTTTTGAACCTCAAGATTAAGTTCTAAATGCATACTTCTTGTCAATGTAATGCTTAATATATTTCTATAAATTAGTTTTATCCAACGACTCTAAATGTTGCAATGTAATGTGATTTTAGATTGAAAGATTTTTTTTAAAAATATCATTATTTAATTAATAAATAAAACAAACACTAATACGGTGTACCCATTGCACACCAAGGGGCGATTGCTAGTTATTACGCCATAGGCATTTTCATCTGAGAGAGGCCCGGCTGATTTTGGACGATCGAGGGTTGCAAGTTGTGGAGAGCCCAATGACTACCATTGGAAGCTTCTCCGTCGTCCATCTTGAAGAAAGGGAATTAATTGACAGCTGTTCATTGCTTTGTATGATAGCGACGGATGAGAACTTATGATCTGAGTGCCCCTCACGAATTTCTTCCCCAAAATTTGAACAAAAATAACACAAAATACATCAATGGCATCGAATTTGATGAAGCGGGCTACTCTGCAACCATCTCCATACGATAATTAACACAAGAGAATTTTAACTTCAATACACAAACGAATAACTCATTAGCCCTAATTGAACAAATCCCTAGGTACCTAACTTGAAACCCTTCCATTTTTTAAAAATGTGATTTTTGGCTAATAGAAGGCTCAAGATAATAGGAAAACTCAGAGCGTTAGAAATCTGTACAACCACAAAGGAAGTAGGTCTTGAATCTGTCAAGGTAGGCGTTAGAAACCAATCCCCCAACCAAGGACAAAAGTAATGCAGTCCTCACGAAATTAGTAACAAATGCCCTCTTCAGGCGCAGAATATATTGAATCTCTTTGGGCATCAATTCAATTAAAGCTTCCTCTCGATACTTCTGTAACCCACGGGTAACTTTAATGGCTACATTATCTATTGATTTTCTATCCCAACATTCCAATACCTGTCCAAAGGTGCCTGCACAAATTGTGCTTTTTATTAGAACTAGATTGTTTTTTATTTAAAAACACAGAACACCACAATAAATTGCCAACCACATAAAAAAAGCAATCGAAAATACCTTCACCCATTTAACTGAGAATCTTATCTGCAAAACACAGAAGGTGTGACATATAAGAGAGATGATTACAAATAGTAATACATTGTAGAAGAGATCTATGCCGTGACCTTTTAAAGCCATATCCCTTCTGGAAAAATAAAATAAAAGGTCGTGCAATAAAAAATTACAGCGAGAGGCCAAATTGTCTCCGAGAGCAAACTGATAATGGCCCTCTTTGTCATCACTTCGCCATGGAGGAGAGATATGGCGATACGGTACATCTCCATTTGATGCTTGAGATGATTAAGCGGAACCACTGTGCTCTGAGGTCTCTACACCCGATAAGGCAGAAGACCCGTTTGAATCCCTTTCTATGTTTGAAATTGTTTGCCCAAAGAGATTCAATATATTCTGCGCCTGAAGAGGGCATTTGTATAGAATCTTTTAGTTAGAGGGAATTTGTAACAAATCCCTACCGGAACAACTATTATTTCTGAATGCTATCATTTCCAAAGATTTCCAACGTCAATAGGACGTCTCAGACATTTGAGAAAGATGGTTGTTGACTCTTTTAGCTGTGTGGCGCGTCTGCCGAAAGAATTTTGTCTTCTTCAATCGCTGAAGTTGACGCAATCCGATCACCTGTGTTCATTGCCTAACAATTTTGGTGATTTGAGAAATCTGAGGCACCTTGATTTGTCTAGAGATCTATCATCATTACCTAGCAGTTTTGGTTATCTGAGAAATCTGGAACATCTCGATTTGAAAGGGTGTTACGATATACATTACATTACGATTTGTTTTGAATTTACATTACATTATAGCAATCCCATGTACAGCTACGTGGAGGTAAGAGGATGTGTTTCCAACAATTGTCATTATAAAAGAAATAGCTGTCAAATAGGACAAAGGACAGACAAATGAATGGATGGAAGAGATCTCTTGGATGGTCTTGCATCCGTTTTCAACACAGTGACAACTACTTACCACTGTTCCCGAGGGCGTTTCCCATTTGCCAAAGATGGCATCCATAATGACTAGGTGCCACATGGCTCTACTTAGTCTAGGCAGAGACTATGTCTGTAGACCTAACAGACGATGCCATACTTCTTTAATTCCAAAAGGAGCCATGGAAATGAAAAATGTTCGCGAGTTCGAGCCTCCAGAGTCCACGTCTCGCAATATTTCGTGTATTAGGCAAGTGAAGAAGAAGAAACAGGCCCTCGATAAGAAGAAAAAATGAAGGAGGTCTCAGCATCGACTCCGGCTACCATCGCAAAGGAAACCCCTTCTATCCCTTCGTGGCGCCAAATATTTTGAGCTGACATCTTTTTACTCCAGCACAAAAGTTAAGGAAATGACTTCTTGCGAGTTTGCGAGATTGGTGAAAATAATTGTCGACAGGATGGACGATTGTTGGGTTTCGTCAATGAATTTTCTTTGTTGGTTGTCGAGGGAGACTAGGGAAGTGACATGCTTTAAATTAGGGCTCTTTGCATTCAAAATATTGAAAGATTCAGCAATATTATCTTTTAAAATTGACTTTAAAAAAAATTACAGTATTAAAAAATAAAAATTATAGTATTAAAATGTAGGAGACATTTTTTATAAGTCAAATTATGATATTGTTATCATAATTCAATTGTGTAGTTTTCTAGATACAATTGAATTCTCATACCAATAACATAAATTTAAGATATTTTTTTCTCCTTATCATAGGACTTTATTTTTTGATTAAAAAAATTAAAAAAGAACTAGGAATAGGTTTAGTCTTAGAATTGAGACATTTAGACAAACAAACATTCAAATATTTTTCTTGTATTGTTCTTCATCATTGTCACTTATATAATATACTTACACTTTGGCATTATTGTCAAGGATATAGAGGAAGCCCTCAACTAATTCTTGTAGTCTGTATCTTCAATCCTTTCTAAAGCTACGATTCATTTTGATCATGTTTAAAGAAGACATTGATGGTGGTGGTGATGAGGGCCTTATTGAGCTCCATGGTGGCTTTCTTATTAGCACAATCTTCACAATTGATATCTTCACAATTGGCTTTCAAAGCTTTAATATGAAATACCCTATTGATATCTTTACAACTTTTGAGTCATTGAAACCTTTACTGGGTTCCATGACCTCTTTCTTGTTCTTCTTTCTCATGTACTTCTAAGTGAAGAACTTGACATACATTTTTTCATAAAATATGTTGACCATGATCATTAGAAGCACCTCTAGAAAGATGTTATCTTATACATGATTCCCTAGATTCTTGAAGAAGTTATTTCTAATCCTAGTATGGATGGCCCTCATATCTTAGTCAATTCCAACCTAAAATATATTATTGTGTAGTTAATATAATGATGGAGAGTCACATTTACAATTGTTTGGAAAAGAGACTCTTCTTGTCATGTTTAAGGAGCTCAAAGATAAAATGTTTCATATTTAACTTTGGTGAAGGATTAAAAAAAAAGTTTTGGATTTCTTGTGATGGAGTTTCATTTACCAAACGTGACAAAGCTAAAGCTAAGGTACTGAAATGTATTCTTTTGGGGTATTCTTATCTATTGGTGTTTTCTCATGCATGTGAGAAATATGCACCTTGATGGCATCCTCTTTCTAATGGACAATGTGATTTGTAATTGAAATTACTCTTTGATTTATTTTTCAATAACAATACTAGATTTACTAATTGTGTGATTTATTAGGAATGTTTGACTAGTGTAAATATCTTATTAAGCTTCTAATTTATACAATGTTGTGCTTCTTCTATTGCCATGTTGACTAAATAGATTTTAATTACTACAATCATTATCCATTGCTTTCGTGCGCACAAGTTGTAGAATACATAGAGGCAGTCTTGAGTTTAGCTATGGCAGGCTCTATAGCTGTATGTTGTACCCAATTTAAAGAATCACCCAAAATTGTTTTTACATTCATAACACAATTGCTGAGTACAATCTAGACTCAAATTATTAGCTCGTTATAGATTAAGATGATCTCCGTGGGATTCGACCTCGAGTGGGTTTATGCCTTGTTTTCATTTTTACTTTTGACGGGTTTGATATCTTGTCAAAATTATGGGTGTTCCATTGATGTCTGTTGCAGCTAGTATGGATATTGTGGAAACACCACAGCCTACTATGGAGAAGGTTGCAGGGAAGGTCCATGCACCATTAAGGGTTCCAATTCCTTAGGGACTTTTAATGTTCTCAATGACACCAGAACCAGAAATCTATTTAATAGTATTCTCTTCGATGCCTCAGATAGCTTTGAGGGAAAGGACTTCTATACATTTAATTCATTTATAACTAAAACAAATGCCTTCCTTGGTTTTGGAAGCACATGATCAGTAGAGATTGTCATTAGAGAAGTGGCAACATTTCTAGCTAATGAGGTTTTCCTGGTTGGAGGTGATCCAACTAACAATTTTTTTCATATGTTTTACTGATAATCTTTTTTGATTAAGTAAATATCCTTTGATTAGAATGAAGGACTATTATAAAGTAGGTCAATAGGCTTTTGTTTCACTCTAGTCTTGTTGACTTTGAATCTTGAACTGTAGATTTCTACTATGTCAATGCAATAGATTCAAGCTTGATAGATTGTGAAGAGACGTTCACTCAAAATCCCTATGCTGAAGGAGTGAGTTATCATGGGTGCGGTCCATTACAATTAGGGTGGAAAGTTTTCTTGCTCTAGTAGTTCATTGATCTATTTTAATTAGTTTCCAATAAAATTAAATTTATGGTGAAAGTAATGAACTTATAATCTACAAAACTTCCAAAAGGTGGATATCTTCTCAATTTGATCTATAATCTCAAGTTTAAAGGAAAACCAACGCTACCCATACACAATTATATTTAGGCAGAATGACCTTTCCATAACATACGGCCTACCCATTGCACACTCAAGTGCAATTGCTAGTTTATATGTTATAGAAGAAAAAGATCTGCAGTAGTTGCTTTTTATGTTTTATATAATATATGTTTTGTTCAAATGCATCTAAATGGGCTTTTAAGCTTATATGATGTTATATAATAATGGGACGTTTATGATCTTGTAATGGTGGAGAAATCAACTAGTCCTTGCATTTGCAGATGTGGTTGTGGATATTGTTTTACCCATTGTAATCTCGTAAATGAAAAAGGTTTCCAAGTTTAAGAATTATATTTTGTTTCAATTTGTGCTGAAACTCTTAGCAATGTAACTGATCATGGCTAAAATTTGTCTTGTTCTTAAAATCTAAATCTTGGATTGCTTATGATTAGAAAGTTATAGCTAGATCTAGTGGGTAACCCCTTTAATTTACAAAAATAATGCATTATAGTAGAAATATGTGTAAATTATAGTCTATCCTAAGTAAAACAAAAAGAGAAAAAAAAATTTGTTACTAATCTATTTTTATTTTTATTTTCAAATTGTGTTATAGAAAAATATTATCTTGTAAGAATATGATATCTGAAATCTGAAGGAGAACATGAAGGTTCTTATAGGTGATAGGGTCGATTAAAATAACACTATATTAGATTAAAATTTTACAGATAAATGGTTTGTAAAAATGATAAATTATTTTTAAATTAATAAATAGATTTAAAATTTATATCTTATAAATCAATGATTTATGTTGCCTTCAATTTTTTATGATTTTCTTTCTATAATTGTTATTTAAGTAAATTTACTTTGACAAAAATAAAGAAAGAAGACACATTTATATATTCACTTAGTAATGATGGTGTACACATTACTCAATAGATTCATAGTAATAATCATATAGTGATATTGCTATCAAGATTCAACTGTGTAGTTTTTTGAGTCAAACTCATTGACCTATGTTTCATGAGTAGTGATTCACAAGAATTCATCTCACATGAGAATTAATGGAACACTTAGTACTCATTGCATCTAGGTGATGCTCACAGAGGTGAAGCACTGTGACTTCTTAGGAGATCACCCATCCAGTACTACTCCAGCTTCAGCATGCTTAAGCTTTATCTACACATAATTATAATAAAAAATGTGTACATAAAGGTTGAATTAATATTTTTTCTTGAATAACAATGTAAAACTAAAATTCTATCACATCTTATATTATATTTTAAAAATATCATAAATACGTATAGAAATTTATATATAAAGGTAATTTGATATTATACTAAAAAGTTATTTATCATAACTATTTTTATATTTTATATGACTACATTTAATTTTAAATAAGAAAGAAAAATACTTTTAGTGTCTTAAATATGTAGAAATATATTAATAGAAAATTTAAGATTTTTCTTCATACAAATATACAATACTTTTTTTCATAAGAGTATCTTATCAATTAGCTGAAGGGGATTTATATTGTGTTGGCTCTTTTCCTTGCAGGACCAAACTTGAATCAAAATGGTTGGGCTTGAAACACAGGTTAGGCACTCAAGCTTGACAAGGAAAAAAAACCAATTGATGAGGATAGAGAGAAATCCTCCTTCTTCTTCGAGCTCCACATTCACTCAAGCGGGTATTGCCTTATCTGCACACTCAAGACACCTCATGACAAAACCAAAGGCCCGCAGATAGATTAATGTGGAATAGCAATCAATCTCCTATAGGTATCCTGTACCCCAATGATAGAAAGTCTCATGCAATAGCCCTACTTGCATGGAATGAAATTGAAAGCTAGAGACCTATACTAATAGCAAGAAAGCGAAAGGGTGGAACTGGATGGAAATGATTTTAAATGGATTGAAAGGTCACCTGAGATGCCCTAAGTCTCTGATAGACCAGTGCCTTATCCAAAGGGCCATAGAGTCAAATACCCTACTACAAGAGATAGTTATGAAATAAGAAAATAATATACCCAATGTGTTGATGCCTGACATCAATCACACACCATGACCAAACCTCAACTTAGCACCCACCTATGTATTTAAGTATGTTATTATCCACTCAAAGGATTTTAGCCCTCCCCTTAGAAGAGACCTATAAACAGACAATACATTAACCAGCATCCACTGGAAGACAAGCATGAAATATCCTTAACATTTCAGCTCATACATACATGAATACTAACCCTAAACTAGTTATCTCTGCGAAGACAACTCCACTTGCAAACACTTAGGCAATACAAGTAGAAAAACCAAACACCCTTGATGTATGATTAATGAATCCAGAATTCAAATGGAGATAGCTTGGTAATAGTAAGAGTATATTAAATTCTCATGCATAAAACAAGTCTGTTACAATATGCATTGTATTCTCTGAACTAGCAAATGGAAGAAAAACACCCTATATGCAGAGAGAAGGAGAAATCTGCAGAACTGAACCTTTCACTGGAATTGACCAAATTCAAAACCAAGGCACAGTCAAAAAATCAACCCTTTATACCACTGGTTACCTTGAAATCCTAAACCAGTAGGATGTAACAAGCTACGGGTAACTAGGGTTAAGCCCTCAACCCCCCAACCAATCAAGATTTCAAAATCACCTGTAAAAAGCCCTGAACAACAAAGTTTGTCCATCACCGCATGACAAAACACCCCCGCAAACACTCACGGCATCCGGGACCACACTGCAAACCAGTCGCTTCTCACCAAACAGGGTCTTTTCTGCATTCAATTCCATAAAAAGGTACCCCTTGTCTCTCAAAAATTCAAACTCAAAATGCAACGGTCATCATGTAATTCACAGGCTTCATATTCCTTAACCGTTTTCCCCCAGTCGCGCAACTGCGCGGTCACAAACCTTACTGCCACAAGAATTCAAGCTCCAATTTATGTTTGGTCGCATGATCGCATGGCTCTCAACTCACCCTTGCCATGATGCGACCGTGGTCTCCTAACCATAGCCAACGGTCAGTCCAAAAACACTGCAAAGTCCTTGGCCCCACATCACCCTCAGTGACCAATCAAAATCGAGCGTGTCAGTAAAACTGGCATTGCGGGCCCACCTCAAAATTCTGCAACCGTGATGTCCGGTGGTTAGTCGCATGATTGCATAGCCCAGAAATGGGCTATGCTAACATGCGACAACCATGAACACAATGCCTCGGCCCTGCCAACAACTACCACTCCTTAAACTTGGGCCCACCATACGCCACGTGTCATGCCACTACTCGCTGCAGCCACCGAGTCACACCTGCCATAGGACCCACTTGCAAACCCTTGGCCACCTGGCACACCAGCACCAATCGGAACACAACACGTCACCATCTACCATCGGGCCCCAACACCACGTGGCACCCGGTCGCATGATTGCATAGCCAAAAATTGGGCTATGCGACCATGCGACAGCCAACCAAAGGCCACCACGTAACCGCCTCTGGGACCACGGAACTGTAACCACCACCTTTCTTCTGATGGGCCCTGGGGACACATGGCAAGCAGTCGCATGATCACATAGCCAAAAACTAGGCTATGCGACCATGCGACAACCAGTCACAAGCTGCCACATCACCACCTCTAACAATGGGCCCACAATGAACACACCCATTGGCACCCAATCGGACGGTAGGCGCATGATCGCATGGGGTGAGAATATTCCATGCGATCACATGCTAACTGTAGATCCTTTTATCTTTGACACCGGGCCTTGCTGACAAGTCTGACAAGTCACTGCCACATGGACCAATCGGACATGAGCTTTACCTTTTAAAGGATCGGACGGTTGTCGCAAAAGCATGAGAAATAAACCTTGTGCATCTTCACCTTGCAAACTTGCGGCAACCATCGATCCTGTCCGAACTTTAACCATGTTGGAAGCATGAGAAGAGACAAACCGCCAAGCACTCAGCAACAAGAAACTTTGAAGGACTGGGCTCCACCATCCATTGCACTTGCGCAGTTAAGACCAAGGTCGAAAACACACAAGATTTTTGACATAGAGAAAGACCAAAAACACACAAATTTTTCAACACCAAAGGATAAGCGCACAAAGCAGGAAGCATAGGGTCAAAAACACACAGACCGAAAACATCATGGACTTTCAGAAACACTGTGGGTTTTCAACACTATGGCAAATTTTGAAACAATTTCCTGCAGGCTTTGAAATTCGAATAACTTTTTGGATTTTATGATTCAGCATGTGCAAAATGGACCAAAGCATGGTGACAACACAAGGAACACAGGGCAGGGCACAAACCATGAAACATTTGCAGGGAGGAGGCCATTTTCAAAGGATTTTGCATGACAGAAAAATGGCCTAACAGTGGCTCCAATTGGGGATGCATGCCTCCTGCAAAAATGGCAAGGATTCAGAATCACTGGGAGAAGTAGACCACACCCAGGCAAGATAATTAGGACATCTCCCCACCTTAAAACCCAAAAATTCACAGACAGGACCCTCACAAAAACCTGGCACCACAACACAGGATATAAAAAATATACATGAGCAACACTTGGATGCCAAAGGAGTGCCATTCTTTCCTCTATCAAAAACCTGGTTTCTGCTCACAAAAACAAACAAAGGTCTGAAACCTTTTCCACATGCACAGTGACAGAAAACACTGTCAGGCACAGACTGCAAAGCAACTCTGGATTTACCATCACCGATGCCTTCCTTCACATGTCCCCCCACAAACTCACTGCTTGAAAAACAAGCATCATCAAAATCACCATGGATTGAAACATATGAAAGGGGACAAGAAACCGATACCTTTTCTTCCTGGCTGCAATCATTCAGCTCATCTTTAATGCATTCTTGTATATCAAAAGAAAAGCAACTATACTCACTTTCACTTACCTTAGCCAAGGCCACCGAAACATACTCATATATCAGGTTGCTCGGGTTTATCAAGTCTGATTTCTCTTGATAAATCACACCTTTATCCTCACAAGGATGATTCACATGATCAACATCATGAACTAGATTATCACCATTATTTTCACTGCTTGGCGGTAGAAGAAAAGCATTGTCCCAATGTAATGCATCTTCATCAATAGAGCAACATTTATCCTGCATTACCTTTCTTTCAACTGGCCTCATTTGTGAGGGAGACTCCAGATCAACTGTATGTGAAGCTTTAAGTGTAGAAGGTGAGTAATTCTCAACAAATTCCATCCTCTGAGCACACTCCTCAAATAGTGGGTTAGAAACAACATGGAATTGTTTCTCATAGTAATTCAGACAAAGCTCCAACTAGTTCTCACTAGTGTCCTCATCAAATAACTCATTTGCAACCACACTATATATGTCTTTATTTCCATCATCATACACATCTTCAAAAGAAGAAGAGAATTTAGAATCAAAGCCAGAGCATGACTCACCATCACTGCTGTCAACATATGAATAATCAGTGTTGTACTCATCAGAAGAACCATCCCATGGATTTCCCCACAAATCTTCAACTTCCAAGACTTTGTAATCAGCATCACTATCATCTACTGACATAGAAGACTGCAAAGAAAAAACCTCTGCAACATGAGAGAAACCCTGTGACATATTATTAGAAATAAATTCATTCTCAACCTCATCCATGCTCCCACAGTCAACACTTTTCTCAGCATCTGTATCAACATCACCATCATTACTTTCTTCTTCCCATGTTGTACCTGACTCATATGAAAACATCTCTCCATCACTGCCTTCATCACCCTCACTTGAGTAACCACTTTCAGCACTATGTTCTTTTGACTGTGGCTGATATGCAAATGAATCATATTCCTTACCTTGTGTAGCAACTTCAAACTCATCATTAGAGACATAACTTTCAGCCTCTTCATTTTCATAGGACTGAGATATAGAAGCAACAATTTCATGTCTAGGAACATCAACATCATTATATTTATAATCCATATCACAAGGATTGATTGCAGTAGCTAATTCACAACTCAAAACACTAGTGCACTGCTCAATCCTTTCAGGGTCTAGAATATATCTCACTATTGTAGCATCCTGAATACATGTCCCATCAGTAGCAAAACACTCAACAACATTTATACACATATTCTGATTTGACATCTCAACCTGATTACAAACCATAGTAGAAGTGTTGATACACTGATTTGGGACTGCAGTATTAGCACTACATTCTTCTTTTCTTTCATATTCGTTATACCGACAGACACTCATGGAAAAAT
Organism: Chamaecyparis obtusa; assembly: GCA_027943335.1. Classification (NCBI taxonomy): domain Eukaryota; kingdom Viridiplantae; phylum Streptophyta; class Pinopsida; order Cupressales; family Cupressaceae; genus Chamaecyparis; species Chamaecyparis obtusa. Next base: position 769,612 of record BSBK01002214.1, on the reverse strand, counting down.
GACCTCTGGTCAATCCATATTTCAAATTGTTTTCAATATCCGTTGCAATTACAAATGCCTGATGTAATGTCCTAGGTTCTTTATCCCTCAACAAGTAATTCATTTTCTTATCAAATGCATCATAATACACACCTACACACACTTGGTCATTGGGTCTATAACCTTCAGGGATTTCATTCAAAACTTTTGCAAATCTGATATTGAACTGAGGGACAAGTTCATCTTTCTCAATATGAATCTTTAAAAACTTATCATAAGAATCAGATATGCTTACCCTTTCTCCAAACTGCTCCATGAAGGCCGAATGCATCTCACTCGAGGATGAAATAGAACATGCTGGCAGGAAAGAAAACCAATCTCTAGCATCACCCTCTAGAGTTTGAACAAATAATTTCATCCAAAGCTCTTCATGGCAAACCTCAAAATCATTCATCACATCAGTAAAGCACTGAACATGTTTTCTTGTTGATGGACAGTGATTCCTATTATTCTTAGGCAAGTATCCCCTGATTTTATCAGGGATCTTATTAGGGAAACCAGGTATGCCATCATAACAAAATGTCACATATCCTCTGACAAAAGAAACCCTGTGAACATCCATCACTGGCTACAACTGTTGCACACCTACTTGAAAATCTTCAAGACCAATGATAGGAAATCTATACTTGAATTGAACCTTCTTTTGTCACTAAATCTTTCCTACATACTTCATGCTTATATGTCCTTTCTTTAATGACAAGACCATTTGATAAGGACCATGCAAATACATAAAATTTTGATGGAGAATACTAGGATTGCCTTGCTAAATGTTGCTGCCTTCTTCTTATCTGACTGAAGTCCCAACAAAACTTCACAATTCAGGTTCTTTCTAGCATAGAGTCGCCACCTCTCTTCAGAGGACACAAACTTTACTGTTCTATCTTGAAACACCAATAGACTCTGAGCACTCCCATATCAAAGCCACATATAACTCAAACAACAAATCCAAGTAACACATTTGCAAATCTAAAAAGCAATTCTCAGATTGGAAAATGTATAAGACTCTTCCCCAAACTGAATACAACAAGACTCTGGGATACTCTTATCAGTAAACTTAATTCATTTCTGCAACAGAGTCACCATTTTGTTGGCTCTTTTCCTTGCAGGACCAAACTTGAATCAAAATGGTTGGGCTTGAAACACAGGTTAGGCACTCAATCTTGACAAGGAAAACAAACCAATTGATGAGGATAGAGAGAAATCCTCCTTCTTCTTCGAGCTCCACATTCACTCAGGCAGGTATTGCCTTATTTGCACACTCAAGACACCTCATGACAAAACCAAAGGCCTGTAGATAGATTAATGTGGAATAGCCATCAATCTCCTATAGGTATCATTTACCCCAATGATAGAAAGTCTCATGCAATAGCCCTACTTGCATGGAATGAGACTGAAAGCTAGAGACCTATACTAACACCAAGAAAGGGAAAGGGTGGAACTGGATGGAAATGATTTTAAATGGATTGAAAGGTCCCCTGAGATGCCTAAGTCTCTGATAGACCAGTGCCTTATCCAATGGGCCACAGAGTCAAATACCCTATTGCAAGAGACAGCTATGAACCAAGAAAATAATATACCTAATGTGTTGATGCCTGACATCAATCACACACCATGACCAAACCTCAACTTAGCACCCACCTGTATATTTAAGTATGTTATTATCCACTCAAAGGATTTTAGCCCTCCCCTTAGAAGAGACCTATAAATAGACAATACATTAACCAACATCCATTGGAAGACAAGCATGAAATATCCTTAACACTTCAGCTCATACATACATGAATACTAACCCTGAACCAGTTATCTCTGCGAAGACAACTCCACTTACAAACACTTAGGCAATACAAGCAGAAAAACCAGACACCCTTGATGTATGATTAATGAATCTAGAATTCAAATGGAGATAGCTTGGTAACAGTAAGAGTATATTAAATTCTCATGCATAAAACAAGTCTATTACAATATGCATTGTATTCTCTGAACCAGCAAATGGAAGAAAAACACCCTATATGCAGAGAGAAGGAGAAATCTGCAGAACCGAACCTTTCACTGGAACTGAACAAATTCAGAACCAAGACATAGTAAAAAAAAACCCTTTATACCACTAGTTACCTTGAAATCCTAAACCAGTAGGATGCAACAAGCTATGGGTAACCAGGGTTAAGCCCTCAACCCCCCAACCAATCAAGATTTCAAAATCACTTGCAAAAAGCCCCGAACAACAAAGTTTGTCCATCACCGCATGACAAAACACCCCCGCAAACACTCACGGCATCCTGAACCACACTGCAAACCAATCGCTTCTCACCAAATAGGGTCTTTTCTGCATTCAATTCCATAAAAATGGTACCCCTTGTCTCTCAAAAATTCAAACTCAAAATGCAACGGTTATCATGCAATTCACAGGCTTCATATTCCTTAACCGTCTACCCCCAGTCGCACAACCGCGTGGTCACAAACCTTACCGCCACAAGAATCCGAGCTCCAATTTACATTTGGTCACATGATCGCATGGCTCTCAACTCACCTTTGTGATCATGCTACTGTGGTCTCCTAACCATAGCCAACGGTCAGTCCAAAAACTCTGCAAAGTCCTTGGCCCCACATCACCCTCAGCGACCAATCAAAATCAAGCGTGTTGGAAAAACTGGCATTGCAGGCCTGCAACCGTGATGTCCAGCGGTTATTCGCATGATCGTATAGCCTGAAAATGGGCTATACGAACATGTGACAACCCGTGAACATAATGTCTCAGCCCTGCCAACAACTACCACTCCTTAAACTTGGGCTCACCATACACCACGTGTCACGCCACTACTCGCTGCAGTCACCGAGTCACACCTGCCACAGGACGCACCTGCAAACCTTTGGCCACCTAGCACACCGGCACCAATCGAAACACAGAACATCACCATCTACCATCGGGCCCCAACACCACGTGGCACCCAGTCGCATGATCGCATAGCAAAAAACTGGGCTATGCGACCATGCAACAACCAACCAAAGGCTGCCACGTAACTACCTCCGAGACCACGGAACTGTAACCACCACCTTTCTTTCGATGGGCCCCGGGGACATGTGTTAAGCAGTCGCATGATCGCATAGCCAAAAACTGGGCTATGCGACCATGCGACAGCCAGTCACAAGCTGCCACATCACCACCTATGACAATGGGCCCACAACAAACACACCCATCGACACCCAATCGGACGGTGGGTGCATGATCGCATGGGATGAGAATATTCCATGTGATCACACGCCGACCGTAGATCCTTTTATCTCTAACACCGGGCCCCGCTGACAAGTCTGACAAGTCACCACCACATGGACCAATCGGACATGAGCTTTACCTTTTAAAGGATCGAACGGTTGTCACAAAAGCGTGAGAAATAAACCTCGTGCATCTTCACCCTGCGAACTTGTGGCAACCATCGATCTTGTCCGAACTTTAACCGTGCTGGAAGCATGAGAAGAGACAAACCGCCAAGCACTTAGCAATAAGAAACTTTGAAGGACTAGGCTCCACCATCCATCGCACCTGCGCAGTTAAGACCAAGGTAAAAAACACACAAGATTTTTGACACAGAGAAAGACCGAAAACACACAGAGTTTTCGATGCCAAAGGATAAGCGCACAAAGCAGGAAGCACAAGGTCAAAAACAATGAAGGCCAAAAACACATTGGCCCGAAAACATCATGGACTTTCAGAAACACTGTGGGTTTTCGACACTGTGGCAAATTTTGAGACAATTTCCTGCAGGCTTCGAAATTCGAATAACTTTTTGGATTTTATGATTTAGCATGTGCAAAATGGACTAGAGCTTCGTGACAACATGAGGAACATAGAGCAGAGCACAAACCATGAAACATTTGCAGGGAGGAGGCCATTTTCAAAGGATTTTGCATGACAGAAAAATGGCCTAACATATTGAATGGTTCATAAGGCACAATACTCATTGAAGGTTTCAAAAAATAGGTTGCAAGATAAGTGAGCTTAAACTTGGAGAAAACTTCATGAGCACACTTGATTTGGTGTAGTATTGGGATGGGTGACCTCATGGGAAGTCTTGGTGCTTCACCTCTATGAGCATAATCTATATGCAATGAGCGCTATGTGTTCTATTCATTCTCATGATAGATGGTTTTTTGTGAACCACTACTCATGAAACATGGGTCAATGAGTTTGAATCCAAAATTATACAGTTGAATCCTAATAGCAATATCACAATTTGACTTGTTGTGGAAAACATCCCCTAATTATCAATTTATGATCTTAAGGAGCTTTACTATGAAGGGTTCATAAGGCACACCACTTGATAAAGGCTTTGCAAATGGATTGCAAGAAAAGTGTGCTTAACCTTGAAGAAAATTTTGTGGTTAAGTGCACTTGAGTTGGAGTAGCATTGGGATGGGTGACCTCCTGGGAAGTATTGATGCTTCACCTCTATGAACCTCACCTAGATGCTTACATTCATTTTCATTAGAGAGGTGCTCTTCTAAACCACTAATCATGAAATATGGGTCAATGAGTTTGCCTCAAAAACCATATAATTGAATCCAAATTGCATAATCACAATTTGACTCACTATGGAAAATATCTCCTACTTATCATAGAATAACCTCTTATAAAAATAATATTTAATATCCTAGGAAGTTGTCTTTTTGTATTATACCACATGTTTTTCCTTAAATGTAGTAGAAGTTCTTAAAAATATAAAAATTTGAATATTTCAAAAATAAAATAAATTAAAAAATGAGGAGATTTTTGAAATTTACTGAAACACCATGATAAAGTAGGGGATAGGAAAATATATATTTTTTAGTTAAAATATAATATTTTTTAATTATTATAATACAACATATTTATTGATAAATATACATTTAAATTATTTCACAAAGAATGTATATTTAATAAATATTATATTATATATGGTATTATTGGAGTTTTTCTTTAATTTTCCATCTATACAATCAGGCATTTGTAAAAATTCAAAAACATGAAACTATAATAGTTAAATTTCTTTATAACACTATCTTATATCATAAAACTTATTTTATGACATAATTTGTATCAAACACTTTACAAATCAAATAGATATAATATAACATATATCATATACAAAAGATATTTTACACATACTGATGAAGGGTGCTCCCCTTAATACCACAAACGCATAATAGAAACATAGAACAACAACAATTTGCAAGAACAAAAAATAGGCTTCTTATTATCTCCACAAATATAGAATTACAAACTTTCAAAATTACAATATGCAAAGCTACATGGGAATTTCCCTTACAATATTCTATAGGACAAAGCCTTGAATCATTACCCAGATCTACCTAGAATAGCCCTAGACAACACTACGGGCCTTCGGCAATTTCCACTGCCCGAGAAGGTTCCAGAGATTTAGCCCTAAGGGCCGACCAAACTTAGATTTATTTTATTTTTCAATTTATTACATCAAAGTTGGCTCAAATTAACTTTTGAAACCCAAACAAAAATTTTGAAGAAAAAATATTTTCTACCATTTCAGGTGGCCCGACTTTCGGAGACCATAAGTCATCACCCATTGACCCGATTGACTATTATGACCCCAATTCGAAAAGGGTGCGAGGAGCTCTACAATGCTTGACTCGCGCAAGCTCTAGTTAGCCAAAGTTTCGACCTCATCTAGGGCCTCTAAAGCCTTCAAAACTGAGTTTAAAGTTTTTGTACCCTCCTGCCAATATCAAAAAAATTTAATATCTTCAAAACTAGACCTGATCTAGCAATGAAACTTTACTGGTAGAATGATATGACTAAGATGAACCTCCACATGTGAAATTAGAACATTCTGAGATCGTACTTCCAACTTACTAAAAATAGGAAGTTTCCATAAATACCAACTCTGCACAAGATAGCCATTATTGAAAAAGAAACCAAAAATATTTTTGGGTGATGCAAGATTTCTCTTACACCCAAGATGCTCTTGCATCACATACCCCGGATTTTTTTTACTTATTCATACTAGTTTTACACCATTAATAGGTGAAATATATGATGGAAGATTGCATAAATATACTATTTGGGCTGATGGGAGAATTCAAATCTTGTTACCTCTGATTGAGGAATCTGCTAGTAATGTTTGCACATCTATTAAAGTTTATTTGATGGAAGGAAGAAAGTTTGTTAAGGATTTGAAGAAAAACTATGTATGTTTTGTTGTGATTCCTAACAAACCGAGGGAGAAAATAGTAGATAGTATCCCTGAAGAGGTTGATAAGATACTCACTATGTACACATAAATCATTTTTTATAATGTACCTGATGGTTTACCACCAAAAAGAAGCATTGATCATTGTATGAATCTGATTCTTGGAGCTAGTTTACTGAATAAAGCACCACATCGGTTAACACCTACTAAGAATCAGGAGCTTAACCGACAAATCCAAGAATTGTTGCTGAAAGATTTGATTTGAGAAAATTTAAGTCCATATATAGTATCATCTATATTGGAACCCAAGAAGAATTGAGAATGAGTACTGATTCCAAAGCAATCAACAAAATAACAATGAAAGATGATCAAGGTAATCCCTCAACCCTGTCACCCAACTCGCAAGAGACCTCTGAAGATAAGTCTAGAGGGGAGTATCAAAGTCAAGAATCTAGAAAAGGAAAAAGGTATGGAGGAACTTCAACATGAACACAGTGCAAATGGGGATCATAAGGGAAGCAGTGAACCCCAAAAACCTAGAGGATGCCGACAGTAGAATCCAAAAGGAGGATCTGATAGACCCTACTCTGGTGGTCCTTAGCGACAAGGCTAGGGAAATGGAGATGAATATCCTAAACAATGCTAAGAATATCATGTTGGACTAGTACAGATCCTTCAAATGGCTCTTCCATGAACTTGAAGATCTCAAATACAAAATTTAGAGAAAAGCTGATAAGAACCACAAAGCCACAAAGCGTAAGCGAAGCTTGGAGTCAAGGGTTGATCACCTAGAAGCTAAATTGAAAAGTCTGGAGGACACCCTAAAGGGCATTCCAGAGAAAAACTACAACATTCTCAAAGCATCCAATGAGCATAGCAAGCTTCTCATTAACAAAATGGAAGAAAATATGGACAACCCTAGAAGAATAGAGGACCACAAAGGAAGATAAGAAGAATCCCAATGAAGGCGTAGGTAAGAGAACCAGAACAAGAACAAAGAAAAATAGGGATGATGACGGTAGTAGAGAAGATGGAGGTCCTCGAATGCAATGCTGCTACTATGCTCAGGAACCTCGCTTGACCCCAGCTCTTGGTGCCTATCTCTTTTTTTTGCTCTATTTTGTCTACTCCTTTTTGTGGTAGCTTGTTGGTCAGCCTTCTGTGGCCTGTTTCTCTATAAATTATGCTTTAGCTTAGCTCTGAACTTGTTCTTGTTATATTTTATTTTGCTACAGGTTTCAGGAACCCTATAAATTTTATCAAAGTATTTTCACCTTCTTTTTCATTAAAGAAACACTAGTTTAGAAGGGACCAAAAATTGTTAATACAATAAAAAGACCATCTTAAAAATCTAGAATACAAAACATTAGTAACATAACAACAAACCAAAATAGAAAAAATAGTGGAAACAAGCCCCAAAGAACTTATAAACTTTTAACTAGACTATCATATTTTTTCATAATCTCATCATTAATAGTACAAACCTTATTAATAATAGTGTCAATGGGGGTGACCCCCTTGTCTTTACTCCTCAATTTGGTTGCAAGCCTATGCATGGCAGCCACCTCTTTCTCCATTTTTATCATATCTTTGTCCTTAGTACTTGGGCTTTATCCTTCTTCATTCTCTTTATCCATAACTTGAAATTTCTTTGTTGGCTTCACATTGATAGATGTTGAACTAGAAATACCTTTAGATATGACCTATAGATCTTTTTCCTATTCATTCAATTTCTTGAGTCCCTCAATGGTGTTATCCATGGTAGTTTTATTAGTAGAAATAATAGTTGTCAATTTTTCCTAAATCTCATTCATAGTTTTCTCTAGATTTTGAATGCGCCTCTCATGATCTTTCTTGAGATATTTAATGCACATAGTTAAATCCAAGGTACTAGCCATGATATTATCAAAACTATCATTGGAGGGTGACCGCGTAGCTCTCTATCTTTCAAAAGATTAATTTCAGCAATTGTCCACATTAACATAGCACTCTAACTATTGACCATGTCTTTGACATTTTTATTTATATTAGGGTTCTCATGAACCAAGGAATCCTTCTCAATCAACACATCCTTACCCCCATCAAGAGGAATGTCCACATGAATTCCCATGTCCACATCTTCCATATTCTAATAAGTGGGGGAAATGGGGCCCAAATCATTATGAGGATTCAATTTAAATTTTTTTAAATGTGAAGATTTTCTCCCAACCCCAATAGAATGGGACCTAGAGGGTTTTTTCCCTTTGACTTTAATAGAAGCTTTCCCTTTCCCCTTAGGACCAATACTACGTCTAAAAAATTAGGAATGAATTCATCCAAAGGGGAATGGCCAGAATCATTATCATTAGAAAGAACAATATTTTTATGGCTAGAGGAGGTATTCGATGGGATTTTCTTATTATACATGTGAAAAACTTCTTTGTCATCTGATGAATCTTTCTCCTGGTCAGAGGATGTATCACCATAATGAACCCTAACATTCTTTTTGAATGCAATGCTCATTTTAGGAGGAGAGTTTTTCTCTATACATAAAACCCTAGTGACCTCCATTATGAGTAAAATCAAACCTTCGTGGAGAACAAGAGAAGCGAGGTTTTTGGAATGAGCTTGCAGACTATGGACTAGGGATGAGATAAATAAAACATAAAAGAAAAGAACTTATTGTGCCTAAAGTGCTTAAGGATCACAAAATGGTAACTGGAAATACTATGAAAATTTCCATCGAGGGTAAGATATCTCATAATTAACTTTGTAACATTTTCCCATAGAGCTTTGAGGGAAGTTCTATCATATCCCCCAGTGGTATTCTTCTTGATTTTGTCCCTTTCTCCATGCTAAAAAATGTTTCCACCGCCTAATTAATGTATTTTCCTATCTTTTTAAAACTTCCTTCTTTTCACCAATGTATTCAAAACATTGGCAATTAACTTCTCATTAATCTTCATCTCTAAACCATAAACTTTCAAGATACCCTCATGCCAACCTTTGAGAAATGCTTCCATGACTTGTGAATTTGCACCATGTAGTCTCTCCATATACCCATTAACCCCTCCAGTAGAAATCTCAGTCTCGACTGAATTCATGTTTTGTTATTCATCATAGATGATTGGCTCAAATCTATTATAGTCACCCCCCATACTGCCTATGAAGAGAGAACCCACAAACAAAGCATTAGGGTGCCCAATACACACTATCATAATACTTGGTCATGCACAATAAAGGAAGGCCACATCAAGATGCCAATTCTCATGAATAAAAACATCATTTCCAAGAGGGAAAGCAATTTAGCAAATCCCAACATCATTTCACAAGAGCATTTGAATCTCTATAGGGATATTATCATTAATATCCCAATTAATCATGTGCTAATAAACCCCCATATTAGCCATCCTATCCACTACATAATTTCCTTCATGCAACACACGGGGGATTTTATACTCTTCAAACATATTAAGCATATGTTTTCTACAATTAATCATTGAGTTTAATTATCTAGCTAGGGGATGTTTTTCCCATCAAATAGTCAATAATATTTAGGGAGTTAGTTTCTATCCAAACCTTTGTAAACCACCTATCCTTAGCCATTTTAATCCTAATATAGGTTGTATAAGCCTCAGAAAAAAGTAGTTTCACCTTGTTTCTCAACATTAATGTGAGGATATTTAGTTTAATTCTAAGGCCATAGTATTTAAATTTGAAGGTCATTTGTTCAGTAAAGAATATTTTGTATCTTCTTCCTCTAAATTTAGACCAACTTTTTTCAACTATTTTAGAAATAGTCAAAGCTCATTTATGGTTAGAAATGTTGGTTGCATTTTTAATTTTTAAATTGTCAATTTAAAAATAAATGACATTTATAAATTTGGAACCCAATAACTTATTTAATTCCTTTTAAAAAGCCCGTTCAATTTTTTATCTTGGTTAATAAGGCACAATCTTAATTAGATGTGACTATAGTAGAATTTTCCTTAGCTTTGTCATTTCCCTTTACCACTCCATTAATTTCCTAGGTTCTATAGCTCTTATTTTTATCCCATTAAGCTACCTCACACTTTTGTATTTATTAAGTGCATTTAAGTTTTCACTTTTATGTATGAAAATTGTAAACTTTGTTCTAATATGACTTTTTTTTAAGATAGATTGAGAAGAGAAATTATCATTAAAAAAATGAAAGAAGTACTATGTAGAATTATTTTGATCGTCTATTAAATTGATACAAGCTATGTAAAGTGCTATAGTAATTTGGCATCTCGCTCTTATAGTGCTGACTACTTTCTCCTCTCAAGCAATTAACACTTTGATTGTTTCAAATTTGAAAATTACTTAATTCTCTTAACATGGCAAACTATAAGGATATAAGAGCATATAAAAGAGTGATATAAAAAGAATGCACATAATGAAGAAAATCAAAGTAACTTCATCACTACATTTTTTATTGATATGGTTTTATGAAATAATGATACATCTATTTATATTAAACTAAGTAGCACATTCTTTCTAAACTCTAATTTTAACAACACCATACTTCCCTATTTTAACTTATCAAGGTACAACTAAGATACACTTATCAACATGTACATGAGCTTCCTTCATAATGAGAGAAGTCTCTCAATTATATACTCTTATATTTATTTGTACTAGACCATGATGTTCTTCAATGATGAGTTGTCAAGTCCAACTAATAACAAAGTGTTCTTGTTGGATTATGTCAGATGATAGATTGGGTCCATCTCCAATCACATGACATGCTAAGAGTAATATGTATTTTCCTTCCATAGATTGTCAAATCAACACACTTACAACCTTGAAATATGCAAACTAATATCCAAATAAAGTTAATACCAAAATAGTTGTCAGGAACACTAACAAATTGTTTCTACTCATAGAAGACCCTACCCTTTAGTATATCAAATAAGAAAAATGTAAAACTCCATAACCAAAAAAGTATCATTACTATAAATGAATATGCATGTTTATATTGATATCTAAACCCTTGACAAGGCTTGGAGCCTAGCTCAATTAGCAAGAGCTTCCTTTGGTAAAGCACAAGGTTGCAAGGTCTAGTCTTCCCCTATCCCACACGATATTAGAGGTGTGTCACACCAACATCATCAATCACATTAAAAAATTTATCTGAGACACTACAGTTTCTAAGGAGTGAAGGACTATTATACTTTATTCATGTGGTTTAAAAAATAAATAAAAATCTAAACCCTTTACATACTGAATCTACTATATTATATCATCCTACGAGACCACACACTAACTTGATATATGACTTGACATTTTAAGTTCACAATATAATTCTCAAATGTAATTGTAGTGGGATTTATTAGGCCTTATAGGAGTCTCACTCATTCATAGCTGAAACAAAAATAACTAACTACTTTTCAATAAATAATAATATTCAAATATCATTTAAGTTCACAATATAACTATAAAAAAATAAAAATTGTAGTGGGTTATTATTCCTTATACATGTCCTCATTCATTCAAACCGGAAACACAACATAATCAATTACTTTTAAATAAACAAGGATGCATAGCGTCTAGTTCCTGCAATGCAAATGTTGAGTAAAATCAATAAAAATTAAAAATAACTTAAAAGTAGTTGTAAGAACAAACATCTAATAAAATAGAATTATTTTTTATTTTATTAATATAAATAAAGTTATGTTTAAAAAATTAAATTAAAAATTTCCATATTGTTCTAAAGAATATGCAGACAATATTAGTAAAAATTCAATATATAATAAAACTATCTAAATAAAAAAAGTTGTTCAAAAATAAAATAAAATGCTATGATTGGACAGTTAAATTGTACATTGCATAAAGTTTCAAAAATTATTTATTGATTTTTATCACAAAAAGGCAAACACATGACTGTAGCAAAAAAGCAGCCAATAAAATTAGAAATAAAAACTTTTTGTACAATTATGAAAAATTCAATATATAATAGAACTATATAAATACAAAAAATTGTTTAAAAATAAAAAGCTATGATTGAACAGTTAAATTAAAAAGTTCTTTTCAACGAATGCTATAATCCTGAAACTAATAATATTCAAATCTTTTACACGAAACTGGATAAATATCTTAGCTTCAATCCCATCTACAGTTTTAAAAGATTCCGCTAGAAAAAGCAGCCACTACATTTTATGACATGCGAAGATGCCAAATATCTACCGTTAGCTTCAACTAACCTTCTTGGCTCTAGAGCTCTAATATCCCTTCTTTTCTCCATAACTAATCGACACGTCTTTCGATGGTTCCACACAAACTTGTCGACAGTTCTCAAAGGCTCCTCAAAATATCTAATTAAATATCTCCAATACTTTTGAAAAAATTGCCATAACTATTGCCTGCCATAATATCTGTAATCTGGTCAAGTCTATCATATCTGCTGTATTTTCCGCCACACTAAATCCTATCTTAGGAGAGAGAAACTTTTTTGAATTTTATCCAAATGTTTATCCTCGCATATTTTAATTACTTTATGTCACCGACACTAGATTTACGTGGCAACTAGAAAAAAGGCGGAAGCAGCGTCGAAACATAGTTCTAAAAGCTAATGCAACAGTATAAATCTTCATTCCCACATGACCAAATTTTGATCACTCTTTCACCTGCAAATTTGGGATTTTTTTGGCTTCAACTTTTTAGCTTGAAACTTCATATTAATGGCGGATTCAAAGGGAGGGGTGATAGAACAGATAAAGGAAAAGCTTCCTGCACAGAAGAAAGAAGGCGAAGTGGGGCATGGAGAGAAACAAAATACGGGAGGGTATATGCAGCAGATAATCGACCTAATTCCTGCGCAGAAGAAGGAAGGAGAAATGGGTAATGAAGAGAAGCAAAACAAAGGAGGGCTTACGCAACAGATAATTGACAGAATTCCTGCACAGAAGAAAGAAGGAGAAACGGGTCATCAAGAGAAGCAAAACGAAGGAGGGATTATGCAACAGATAACTGACAGAATTCCTGCACAGAAGAAAGAAGGAGAAGTGGGTCATCAAGAGAAAAAAGACAATAAAAGTTTGATAGATCAGATAAAGGAGAAACTCCCCAACAACGAAAAAGCCCTTTAGAATCAGGCTTTTTCTTACTGCTTTGTGTTCCAGAAGAAAATATCCAGTAGAAGCTTATTTTTCTATTTTATAGGTTAAATGTTCAGTTACTTCTGAATGGGTACTTTATTTGCGCTTATGCAATAATAATAGTTAATAATAAAGGTACGTTTGCTTTAGATTGTAATGATCAGAAATTGGAGTAGCACATTCATTTGCCAATGTGGCTTTGGATGTTGTTTTACCAGTTCCAGGTTCTTCAATGAAAAGATTTCCTTCTTAGAATTGCAGAGATTCAATGTGTGCTGAAATTCGCTGAAATGTTATTCATCATGACTTTGGTTCAGTTGGAATGCAAACTAAATTTTTGAGTTTTATATGAGTTTTATATGATTAGAGTAGTTATAAGTAGAATTAGTTAGTAAAATTTATGAATTATTATTTATGAGATATGGGTTAATGAGTTTGTTCAAAAGTTACAAAGTTGAATTGAATTCTGATAGCAAGATTAGAAGAGTTATAAATTTCGGCCATTTAATTATAATTTTGGAGACTAGATTCTAAATAGTTCAAATGTCTTCTTAGAATTAAAGAGATTCAATGAAAAAGTTTTCCTTTACCAGCCACAATTTCTAAAATGTGAATATTTTCGTCTTAGAATTAGAGAGATTCAACGTGTGTTGAAATTTGATCAAATGTTATTGATCATGGCTTCCGGTTCAGTTGGAATGCAAACTAAAATTTTGAATTGTATATGATTAGATTAGTTATGAGTAGAATGAGTTGATAATATTTATAAATTATTGTCATTTAGTTATAATTTTGAAGAGGAATAGATTCTAAATACTTTAGATATCTTTTTCAAAATCTATGTTAGATTTAAATAAATGATTAATCCCATAAATTACATGAGAGTAACATTAAAAAAAATTATTTGCAGGGTTTTCCAACTTTAACCTTCTCTACCAAATTTGCATAGATTGAGCATTGGACTGCTTTGATTGAAGGTAAGATAGAGATTTTTTTTCAGTTTTTTTTATTCTTTTCAAAATAGATAGATTGTGTTAGATGACAGATTTTAGATGTGGGATTTGTATTTCCTTTTGCGTTGATATAAGTGATCTCCTTGTTCAACATTTAGGAGAGTCTATTGGCATTGTTTGTTGGGTGAAATTAAACCTTATCTACTCTTATAGTTCTACTGTACTTCTATCTATGAGGGCATACGCAATACTTCTGGTCATTTTTTGATGGTGGATGTTTTTCCAACTAACTTTATTTGTACTTTGTTTTCAAAGTTGACATGTCAAAAGTTTTATTTGGCGAGGTTGTGTTACAAGTTAATAAGACATGTTGGTCTTAGATGGTGGATTACTAGGGCTTTCATTCTCATTGTAGGTGTTCTTTTTTCTATTTTGACGCTTGGCTTTAGATTGTTCATATGACTCTTGTAAGCTATATTCTTCAAATTTGTAAATGTCTTTTCTTGATCTTCTTCTACTGTATTCTAAAGAGCCAATTGTTGATTCTAAATATTTGGAGCAACCCATATCTATTCCAGAAACTCATTTCCCTCAAACTAGTGTATCTCCTCATGTTCATTGAATTGGCTAATACTTGTGAAGCTCAAAAACCTTTTTTTCCTTTAGTTTCTTGAAGTTAAGTTGATTGTCCTTGACATGGTAGTTTGGACATCTATTCTTTGTTCTTCAAATTGTGTAGTGCCCCTAGATAGGCCTTCTAAGGGGGCTTATCTGCCCTCTTGTCTTATGGATGCATATTCAGATGACAAATCTTCTTAAATAGTTATACAAAGAATAAAGAAAAGTCCCCCTAAGTTGGACTCTATTTTGCACACTAAGCCTTTGGATGTGGAGATACTTGATTTTGTTCAAGTATAGATGTGGCCTGATTTTTTTCTTCATCTTAGATAGCTTGTATACTATGCTTTGTATTTTTGTCATTGTACTTTTGTAATGGGTTTTGAGACCTATTGAACTTACAACTTATATTAATAAGAAATATTTTAAAAATTGAGATAAATAAAATATGAAAGTAAAAATGAAATCGTTAGCACTTAAAGTCTTCTCAAAATATCTAATTAAATATCTTCCTATTATAAACCCATGGTTAAACCCACTTTGCTTGCAACCCTGTAGTTAAGCGTACTCGAGATGGAGTAGTACTAGGATGGGTGACCTCTCGGGAAGTCACAGTGCATCACCTCTGTGAGCATCACCAAGATCCAACAAGTGCTAAGTGTTCCATTCATTCTCATGAGAGATGGGTTTGTGTGAACCACTACTCATGAAACATGGGTCAATGAGTTTGACTCAAAAAACTCTACATAGTTGAATCCTGATAGCAATATCACAATAAGATTTATAAATTTCATTCTTTTTTAATTATAATTTTTATGAGGACTAAATTTTAAATAGTTCAAATATCTACTTAGAATTATAGAGATTCAATGAAAAATATTTCTTCTACCCGCCATAATGTAAAAATTTCTTTCTTAGAATTAGAGAGATTCCATGTGTGCTGAACTTCGATGAAATGTTGTTGATCATGGGTTCCGCTCATTTGGAATGCAAACTAAAATTTTGAATTGAATATGAATGATTAGATTAGTTATGGGAACAATGAATTGGTAAGATTTATAAATTATTGCCATTTAGTTATAATTTTGAAGAGGAATAAGTCTCAAATAGTTTAAATATCTTTCTTCAAATTTTGTGTTAAATTTAAATAAATGATTAATCTCATAAATTACATCAAGAGTAACATTGAAAAAAGTTGATTTGTAGGGTTTTCCATCTTTAACCTTCTCTCCCAGATTTGCAGAGATGGATTTTTTAGCATTGCACTCTTTTGATTGAGGGTAAGATAGAGATTTACTCTTTTGATGGAGATTTTTTTGGGTTTGTTTTCTATTCTTATCAAAATAGATAGACTGTGTTAGATGATGGATTTTATTGACATTGTTTGTTCGGTGAGATTACTTTAACTACCCTTATAGTTCTAGTGTACTTCTCTCTATGAGGGTATAAGCAATACTTTTGGTCATTTCTTGATGGTGGATGTTTTTTTCAAATAACTTTATATGTACTTTGTTTTCTTGTATTTTGGTAGAAGTTGACTTGTCAAAAGCTTTATTTGGTGAGGTTGTGTTAGAAGTTAAAGAGCCATTTCAGTCTTAGATGGTGGATTACTAGGGCTTTTATTTTCATTGTAGGTGTTGTTTTTCTACTTGACACTTGGCTTTAGATTGTTCATATGAAGTTTGCAAGCTATCTTCTTCAAATTTGTAAATAACATTTTCTTGATCTTCTTATGGTGTATCCTAAAGATCCAATTGTTGATTCTAAATATTTGGAGCAACCCACATCTATTCCAAAAACTCCTTTCCCTCAACCTAGTGTATCTCCTCACATTTGGAGCAATCCACATCTATTCCAAAAACTCCCCTCCCTCAACCTAGTGTATCTCCTCACATTTGGAGCAATCCACATCTATTCCAAAAACTCCTCTCCCTCAACCTAGTGTATCTCCTCACGTTCATTCAATTGACTAATAATTGTGAAGCTCAAAAAAATGTTTTTCCTTTAGTTTCTTGAAGTCAAGCTGATTGTTCCTAACGTGATATTTTTGACATCTATGATTTATTCTTCAAATTGTGTTGTGCCCCTAGATAGACCTTTGATGGGGCATATCTGTCCTCTTGTCTTAAGGATGCATATTCAGATGATAAATTTTCTTCGATAGTTATACAAAGGACAAAGGAAAGTCTTCCTTAGTTGGATTCTATTTCGCGGACCGAGCCCTTGGATGCGAAGATACTCATTATGATCTAGTACAAGTTTGGCTTTATTTTTTGTTTTCTTTTTGGTTAGCTGGTATTTTTGTCATTGCACTTTTGTAATAAGGTTTGAGACCTATCAAAATTCTAACTTATATTAATAAAAAAAAATTTAAATTTTGAGATAAATAAAATATGAAAGTAAATCTGAAATGAACAAAGATTGAGGGATAATTCTGCGTGTGACATTGCCTGTTAGGATAAAAAGTTTAAAACTTTATAAATGGTTAGCAATGATTGAATTTGATGTTTAATATTGTATGTTAGATTTATAATAGTGAATTCATCATTTTTATAATAAAACCGTTAGCAATCGAAGTCATCTCAAAATATCTGATTAAATATCTCCCTGCTTTTGAATAAATTGCCATAACTATTGACTATCAAAATATCTGTTAATCTGGTCAAGTCTATCATATCTGGTATTTTTTCCGCCACCCAAAATCCAAATGTTTATCACCACACATTTTAATAAATTAATTTCACCGACACTAGAATTACGTGGCAACTGAAGTAGCGGAAGCAGCGTCACACCACGGTCCTAAAAAGCTAATCCAACACTATAAATCTTCATTCACAGATAACCATTTTGATTACTCTTTCACCTGCAAATTTGGGATATTTTCGCCTCAATTGTTTAGCTTGAAACTTCATATCAATGGCAGATTCTAAGGGAGGGGTGATAGAACAGATAAAGGAAAAGCTTTTTGGAAAAACGAAAGGAGAAGTGGGGCATCAAGAGAAACAAAGTATAGGAGGGTATATGCAGCAGATGATCGACAAAATTCCAGGAGAAAAGAAAGGAGAAATGGGGCATCCAGAGAAGCAAAACGAAGGAGGGATTATGCAACTGATAATTGACAAAATTCCTGGACAGAAGAAGGAAGGAGAAGTGGCGCATGACATGATTCCTGGACAGAAGAAAGAAGGGGAAGTGAAAAAAGAAAAGGGAAGTTCGATAGATCAGATAAAGGAGAAACTTCCCGGCAACGAAAAAGCCCATTAGAATCAGGCTTTTGCTTACTTCTTTGTGTTCCATAAGAAAATATCCATTAGAAGCTTCTTTTCCTGTTTTATAGGTTAAATGTTTAGTACTTTTGAATGGGTACTTTATTTGCGCTTAAGCAACAACAATAGTTTGTAACGAAGGTCAATTTTGGGTTAGATTGTAATGATGGGCGAGATCGGAATGGCGCATTCATTTGCAATAATCATGAAGTTCAAAAAATTATTTTTTAACTTTCTTGAAGTGAGTTTATTTCTCTGACATTGTAGTTTTGGCATCTATGGTTTGTTCTTCAATTTGTGTCGTGTTCCTAGATAGGCCTCTTGATGGGGCTTCTCTTCACTCATGTCTTAAGGATGCATAATTGCGATGACAACTCTTCTTGGATGGTTGTACAAAAATAAAAGTCTTCTTAAGTTGAACTCTATTTTGCACACCAAGCCTTTGGATGTGGAGATGCTCGACTTTGATAAGTACAGGTGTAGCTTGAGTTTTTGTTTTTTTCTTGGGTAGCTTGTATACAATGCTTTGTATTTTTTTCGTTCTACTTTTTTAATAAGATTTGGTCCTATCAAAATTCTTTTTGTCGTTCTACTTTTTTAATAAGGTTTGATACCTATCAAAATCCAGCTTATCTGAATAAAAAGATAACACAATTCAGATAAATGAAGGAATTAATCTTTCACTGTCCATAGGTTGGATTGCCAATTGTGGGGATACTTTTGTATGTTTTTTTTTAAATTTTCAATTAATAGTCAAATTGAGGTAAATATAATATAAAAAAGTAAAACTGAATTGAACAAATATTGAGGGATAATTATGTGTGAGACACTGTATTAGGATAAAAACTTTAAAAGGGTATAAATGACTTTCAATGATTGAATTTTATTGTAATTTAGATTTATAAGAGTGAATTCATCATTTTAAATATGAAATCGTCTAAAATATTATTATATTAAAAATTTGTAACTGTGTTGTATTTTTTATTTTTTTATTGAAGGCATTGGAGGAAACTCTTTACAAACAGATTCTAACATGTCTTGAACCCACTTTAAGACAGCTCCAAAGAAAAAGACTTCACCCATCACCAACTCTAACCCAACAAAACAACAACCACCTAAAAGATAATAATAAGAAGTTCCTGCTGCATCTACTAAGAATTACATAGAGCCTAAAAAGAATTGTAACATGCCCCATAACAGGAACCCTAACCTTGAAGATGGTTTTAATAAGACTTGCACAACCTTCTTATATCAAGAGTAATACACCGTATTTCCCACCTCAGCATTTTCCACCTCAAAAGAAAAAGCGTCCACTTCAATAGAATAACCAGAAAAAGAAACCAGCTGGTGTATAAAAACATTCCTAATCTTATTTAAATTATATCTCTTCTTCACCTCTATAGAAGACATCTCCACCTCCAAAGAAAACTACGAGAGATTAAAGAGAGAGAAATAGGCCAACACATAGATATACATCAGGGAAAAGAACTTAGGCCTCAACACAAAAATCCTTAAACAAAAACACAAATCTAATTCTGACTCAGACTAGGTTAGGGCAATCAGACTCAGACGAGAGAAAAACCAGATACAAAATAGGTATGCAGAAAAAAGAAGAAATCATACCACACAACACAGGCGTCATAGAGAACCTGAGGCTCCAGCAGACAGAGTCACGGTCAGCTTCAGCGCGCAAAACGTGCAAGGCCCGGAGAAGAAATGAAGCATTCAAATAAGCACCGTTTAAGGCCTTCACGAAAACAGAGCTACGAAGAGCTTCAGTAGCAGGGGAGAAAACCTTAAGATAGGAATCAGATAGGTTCACCTCCCCCACAAAGCAAAAAGCCTCAAAGAAGATAAAGAAAAAGCCACCCAACACAACCCCAATCTTCACAGGACCATCTCCTTCACCATAGAAACCGTCCTCCACAAAAACACCATCAGCCTTCCGAAAACCAAAAATCTTGGCAAAACCAGAGAGACAGAGGACCCCTGAGAACAACACAACCAAGGGCCACATCAAAATCCTAAGCCCTAGCAGTAGCACAGAGTTGAACAAGAAATCCCTGCTAAAAACAAACTTCTACATCTCGCGCTGAACTCCAACTTCACTGACATCAGAAACAAGGGGTGCAAAAGCAAACGTAGGAAATGTCAGGCAAAAAAACTTGCCCCAAACAGCAAGTCTGCCCAGCAAAAGGAGAGGCTATGACATGTCTTTTAATATGAATATCTTGATACTGGTTTTGATAACTTTAGGGTGCTAAGTTGATAAATTGGTGAAACATACAAAAGATCAACCTTGAGGCACGTCAAAAATAAGAGAAATTTTTGTTTTGATGAATAGTGCTTTTTTCTGTGAATATGTAACTTTAAAATAAAAGAATTTTGATTTTGCAAATAAGGGATAAAATTGTCTTGACGAATAGACTATAGTAGTCATTTGATTTGGGAAATAAAATTATTAAAAATAGGTGGAGTGAAGATATTTATAAATAGATAAATATTAAAGTGATTTCATGGATCTATTACTCCATTCTCTTATCAATTCTTACGCTAAATCTATTCAAATTAACTACTGAATTTATATATCTATGAACATGACTAAGAGGAATATAAAATTATATTGTAAAGATAGAAAGTGTGTACTAGTTATTAATTTTAAATCTTTTAATTAATATAGAACATTAGTATGTGCAATGAAATTTCATACGATATTGTCATTCAAGAATAAGTTCATTAGTTATCAAATCCCTTAAACAGTATCACTAAACCAACCACACAAATATAGAATGAGAAATGATAAAATTCTCCAATTCTAAAATAGTCATTCAATACATTTCAAACCAACATGAAGGAAAACCACATTAAAATAACCCTTGCCTCTCTCTACTCACTACCATGTTTGCATCATCTATTATATACTCTAATATCATGTTTGTATTTTACGAGTACCAAAAATCATCCATTGTTTTGATTTTCACATAAAAGTTGTAGGAAATGATGCCCAAAATGTGTATCCTTCTTTAACGAGTTATAAATAAAATTTGTTGGTTGGAAGAAGTTGTAACTTTCTCATTTGGGTGAGAACTTGAAAGAGTGGCCTAATGGAGTCCAATGGTGAAATCATGCAAAAGTGGAAATTGATGGTAACATAAGGATGTGCATCTTAAATAGGATAGAGAAATCTAAATTCACTGTATGATAATGATATAATAACTATGACACCTACAATCACTATATAAAACTTTTATAAATATATATTGATGGAGCATAAAAGAGACATGTACCTATACCTAACCATGGACATATATGAGAAGAAAAAGAAGACATGAACAAATAATATACTAGACCGATGTAAAAGAGATATAAAGATGGTAGGAAGAGAGATAAAAATAAAATAAAAAATTTGAGTGATAAATAATAAGGCTACATGAAAGGATATTGTATGATATCAATGTATGCTATGAGATGGATAATTATGCACTAAATGTTAATATAATGGAGATAGAATGATTTTTGAGATCTACTATGTGTATATGGTCTATGAAGAAAGATTATATTTTATTTATGTATAATATAATCCACCACAATCATATGCAATCTAAAGCAGGAGCATCTTGGGTGTAAGGGAAATCTTACATCACCCAAAAATATTCCTAGTTTCTTTTCAATAAGGGCTATCTTGTGCAGAGCTTCTATTTTTGGAAATTTACTAGTTTTAGTAATTTTTTCCTTTGAGCTCAAAATGCTCTATTCTTCTTCCTTGGAGTTTCAGTTTGGTTATACCGGTATGCCAATAAAGTTTCATTGCAAGATCAAGTCTAATTTTGAAGATATTGAAAATTTTTGGTATTGGCAGCATGGTACAAAAATTTTGAACTCAGTTTTGAAGGCTTTACAAGCTTTAAATGGGGTTGAAAGTTCAGCTGATTAGAGTTTTCTCTAATAAGATATTGTAGAGAACTTCACACCCTTTCTGAAATGGGGTTATAATAGTCGATCATGTCAATAGACGATGACCTATGGTCTCCAGAAGTTGCGCTACCTAAAATGGAAGAAAATGAATTCCCTTTGAAATTTATTTTTGAGTTTCGAAAGTTGTTTGGACCTATTCTAATGTAATAAAAATGAATAATAATATCTTAAGGATGGTTGGCCTCAAACCTTAGGGTTAAAATTCTAGAACCTTCTCGGGTAGTGAAAAATTATCTATGTGATGAAGGCCCATAGTGTTATAATAGTCGATCGGGTCAACAAGCGATGACTTATGGTCTTTGGAAGTTGCGCTACCTTAAATGGAAGAAAATGAATTTCCTTCAAAATTTAATTTTGAGTTATAAAAGTTGTTTGGACCTATTATAATGTACTAAAAATGAATAATAATATCTTAGGGATGGTCAGCCTCAAACCTTAGGGTTAAGATTCTAGAAACTTCTCGGGCGGTGGAAAATTGCCTATATAAGGAAGGCCCGTAGTGTTTTCTAGGGTAGTTCTGGGTGGTTATTGGAGGCTTTGTCTTACATAATATTGTAAGGAAAATGCCCATGTGCCTTTTCATATTGTAATTTTGAAATTTGTAATTCCACACTTGTGGAGATAATAAGAAGCCCATTTTCTCTTCTTGCAAATTGTTGGTGTCTATTTTTATTATTGTGTTTGTGGTATTAAGGGGAGTACCCTTCATCAAGTGGTAGCAGAGTGGGAGTTCCTAAGTGTGTAGATAGATCACCAACTATGAGGTATTTTGCACTAGGACCGTGGTTTAGGTTTTCAACAATAAGTGCAAAAATACCTCCACGAAGGGAACATGGCGGAAGAGCCTAAGGTGTGCCACCTGAGGTTAGAGACCTATAGAGACAAGTGTGAGCATTGGGAGAAGAGATTCATAGAGAAATGAATCTTGCAATAAGAGATGAAAGTGAGGATGAAGTTTACGAAGGAAATGATGATCAGGAAGGAGAAGGCAAAGTTTTGAACCAAGATGAAGAATGGTTGTTGCAGACCATTTCCAAGATTGGGAAAAGACCTAAGATTGAGGTCCCCACATTTTAAAGAAATATTAATCAAGAGGAATTGATCGACTAAATCAATGAAAAAGAACAATATTTTGAGTATGAAGATATCGAGGATCCAGATAGGGTCAAGTTTGTGAAGGCCAGATTGAAGGGTCATGTGAAAATCTAGTGGCGGGAGATTCAATTGGAACGAAATAGAAGAGGAAAGGATAAAATCACAAGATGAGATTGGATGGTAGATAACTTGAAGCGAGAGATCATTCTTGTTGATTATGAGCTTGATCTACTAAAGAAAATGAATGGGTTGAAGCAAGAAAGAAGATCTTTTCAGGAGTATACAAAGGAGTTTTATCGAGTCCTCATTAGAACAGAGCATGAAGAAGCTGATAAGGAGAAAGTTGTCAGTTACCTTAATGGGTTGAGACTGAGCATCTAGGAGGAATTGAATTTGGTTTGAATGAAAAATATTGAAGAGGCATACCAGTTTTCCCTAAGAGTAGAGGAAAATATGAATAAGAAGTTTGAGAGAAGACAAAGTGGAAGAGGTCATGGTGGTAGATCCAATGGACGGTCTCATGGAGGCCAAAATGAAGATAAAAAAAAAGAAGGATAAGGCCAGTAGCAGTCAAAATCAAAGAGGGAATAATTTCAATTTTTCCCATGATCATAATCATAGAGATTAGAGAAGAAGAGGAAGTGGACAAGGACTAAGAAGAGGAGGCTTCTGTGGAACATGTTTTCACTATGGAGAAGAAGGTCATAAGGCATATGAATGTCTTTAATGCCAAAGAAGGATGGATAGAAGAACTGAAGGATAGGCTAGAGTTGCAAATGTGGATGAAGATGTCAAATCATCACATTCTAAAAATGCTGAAAGAGGAGAAGTCCTGGTTAACAGAAGAGTCCCGCTGAGTTGTGAGAATGAACCTGAGCAAAGGAGGAGCTTGTTTTGCACTAGGTGCAGTGTGAGGATAAGTGTTGTGATGCAATTATCGATAGTGGAAGCACTAAAAATTGGGTATCAGAGGAGATGGTAACAAAGTTAAAGCTTAAGAGGCAGAAACACCCACATCCATACAGGATCGCTTGGGTCTAGGATGACCACAAGGTCATGGTCAATGAACAGTGCCTAGTGAAGTTCAAGATTGGGGATACCATGATGAGGTACTATGTGATATCATACCTATGGATGCATGTCATATGTTGTTGGGTAGGTCATGGCAATTTGACGGGTGTGTTGTAAATGATGGTCTTGTGAATACCTATTCTTTGACAAAGGATGGAGTGCGACATAAGATAAATTCATTGAAGGACATATAAGAAACTGTATGTAGTAATGAAATAATAAGTTTTTTTGATGGAAGAAAATTCGTTGAGGGTATGAGGCATGATAATATATGTTTTTCTTTAATTCCAAAAGTTGGTAAAGAGGAAATAGAAGATGTACTTGTAGAAGTTGTAGATTTGGTGAATGAGTTTCAGGATATTGTATATGATAATGTGCCTGATGGATTACCACCTGTAAGTAATAATCATCACATGGACTTGATTTTAGGAGCCAGTTTTCCAAATAAGGTAGGACACAAAATGACACAAGTAGAAAGTGAAGAATTGAACACACAAGTACAAGAGTTTTTGAAGAAGGGGTTGATTTGAGAGATCCCGAGTCTAGTGTTGTACCAGTAGTATTAGCACCAAAGAAGAATTGAGAGTGGAGGATGTGTATAGATTCTAAAGCTATCAACAAGGTCACAATCAAGTACAAGTTTCTATTGCCTCGAATGGATGATATTATGGACTGTTTGAGCGGAGCTGTGTATTTCACAAAGATAGATCTAAAGAGTGTATATCATTAGATTCAAATCAAAGAAGGAGATGAATGGAAGACTACCTTCAAGACAAATGAAAGTTTATATGAGTGGTTAGTCATGCCTTTTGGGCTAACCAATACACTGAGCACTTTCATGCAGCTCATGAGTAAGGTTCTGAAAGAATTTTTTGGTAAAATTTTGTCATTGTTTACCTAGATGATATTTTGATTTTTCGTAAGATATTAGAGGAGCATATAATGCATATTCATAGGGTGTTTGAGAAGTTAAGGGAAGATAAATTGTTGATTAATTTGAAGAAGTGAATTTTTATGAAAGAGTTAGTGTATTTAGTATTTTTAGTTTCAGTAGAAGGTCTAAAAATAGATCTAGAGAAATTGTAGGCTATCCTCAAATGGTGTACTTCAAGGAGTGCTACTGAGGAAAAATATTTTCATGGTTTGGATACCTTTTACAAAAAAATTTATCAGGAGTTTTAGCAGTATTTATGAACCCTTGGCTGAAAAAATGAGAGGGGATAGGAAAGATTTTAAGTGGACTACATGGGTAGATAAGAGTTTTAAATTGTTGAAACAAAAAGTTACAAAACAACCTATTTTGACATTTCCAAATTGTAATAAGGTGTTTCAAGTAGACTATGATGCTAGTGGTACTACAATAGGAGTTTTTTTGAGCCAAGAAGGTAGATCTGTTTCTTATTTTAATGAGAAGTTAAATGATTCCAAGAGGAAATATTTTGTTTATGATCAAGAATTTTATGTTATAGTTTAGGTATTAAAAAAGTGGAGACACTATCTCCTTCCTAAGGAGTTTTTTTTGTATACTAATCATCAAGCTTTTCAATATTTGAACAATCAAGAAAAGTTGTATCAAAGGCATTTGAAATGGATTGATTTTTTGCAGAGTTATATATTTGTTTTGAAACATAGGAACAGAAAGTCTAACAGGGTTGCAGATGCACTTAGTAGGAGATAACTCTTGCTGACAGAGATGCAGATTGAGGTGGTTGGGTCCAAGGAACTCAAGAGTTTGTATCCAAAGGATCCTGATTTTGGTGAAGCTTGGAAAGCTTGTACATAACCTGTTACTCTAGACTGAATGAAGTGGTTAGATTTTATCATCCAGGATGGTATGCTATTCAGGGAGAATCATATGTGCATTGAGAAGAAGCATAGTGGAGGATTGGCTGGACATTTTGGTCGAGATAAAACCCTTGCTCAAGTTAGTAAGAATTATTACTAGCCTCTATTACAGAAATATATCAAGAGGTTTGTATAGAGTTGCAGAGTATGTCAAATGGAAAAAGGAGAAAAGTAGAATACAAGGTTGTATTAGCCATTAACTGTACCAAAGAAGCCATGTGAGGATATCAGTATGGACTTTGTTCTTTGTTTACCAAGGACTCAGCAAGGACATGATTCAATTTTTGTGGTGGTTGATAGGTTTTCCAAGATGGCGCATTTCATTCCTTGCAAGAAGACTAGTGATGTTGTTCAGGTGGCTAAATTGTTTTGCAAAGAAGTGGTGAGACTACATGGTCTACCAAAGAGCATAGTTTCGGATCAAGACACTATGTTTGTTTGATATTTTTGGTGCACATTTTGGAAGAAGATAAAGACATATTTGAAGTTTAGTTTATCACATCATCCATAGATTGATGGATAGACAGAGGTGGTGAATAGGAGTTTGGGGAATTTGTTGAGATGTTTGATCAGAGATAAGCCAACATGATGGGATTTGATTTTACCACAAGAAGAATTTGCGTACAATAATTATGTCAATAAGAGCACTGGTAAATCACCATTCTAGATTGTATATTTAAGTAGTCACAAAAATGCTTCTGAGTTAAGGAAGATAGACAGAGGAGAGATAAGTAGTGTTGAAGCTAAAGATTTTGCAGTTTATCCATGAGGAGGTGAGGAAGAACACTATCAAGATGAATACATATTATAAGACTAAGGAAAATATGAAAATGAGGCATAAGAATTTCAGGTTGGGGATGAAGTCACGGTCCATTTGTGGAAGGAGTGATTTCCCATAGGTACATATAACAAGTTGAAAATTAAGAAGTTTGGGCCATGTAAGATAATAAAGAAGCATGATTCAGGAAATACCTATGAAGTATCTAGTTTCCCACTGAGATGAATTTTCACCAATATTTAACATTTCAGATTTGATAGAGTATCATGAAGGGGGTATTGAAGATGGGGTCACAAAAGCACAGTGGAGTATTCCAACAACTACTTCAACTACCAAGGAAATTGAGAATATATTGGATAGTCATGTTGGTAGAAGCACAAGGAACTAGACATATGAAGAATATCTGGTCAAATGGAAAGGACGACCTGTAGAAAATTTATCATGACCGACAAGGGAAGATGTTAACCATCTTGGTAAATTCCTCTACACACTTGAGACGTGACAGGGTCACTTCTCAAATTACCCTAAGTCTCTGATGTAGGAGCATCCTAGGTGTAAGGGCAATCTTGCATCACCCAAAAATATTTCTGGTTTCTTTTCAATAAGGGCTATCTTGTGTAGAGCTTCTATTTTTAGAAATTTACTATTTGTAGTAGGTTTTTCATTTGAGATTAGAATACTCTATTCTTCCCTAGAGGTTCACTTTGGTTATAGGAGCTTGCTAGTAAAGTTTCATTGCAAGATCATGTCTAGATTTGAAGATATTGAAATTTTTTGGTATTGCCAGCAGGGTACAAGAACTTTGAACTTAGTTTTGAAGGCTTTAGAGGCTCCAAATGGGGTTGAAACTTTGGCTAACTACAACTTGTGCAAAACAAGTTTTGTAGAGCACTTCAAGCCCTTTCCGAAATGGTGTTATATTAGTCGATTGGGTCAACGGGTGATGACTTATGGTCTCTGGAAGTTGCGCTACTGAAAATGGAAGAAAATGAATTTCCTTCAAAATTTCTTTTTTAGTTCCAAAAGTTTTTTTGGCCTATTCTAATGCAATAAAAATGAATAATAATATCTTAGGGATGGTCAGCCTAAAACCTTAGGATTAAAATTTTAGAATCTTCTCAGGCGGTGGAAAATTGCCTAAATAAGGAAGGTCCGTAGTGTTTTCTAGGGTAGTTCTGGGTGGTTATTGGAGGCT
This sequence comes from Chamaecyparis obtusa, assembly GCA_027943335.1. Taxonomy (NCBI): domain Eukaryota; kingdom Viridiplantae; phylum Streptophyta; class Pinopsida; order Cupressales; family Cupressaceae; genus Chamaecyparis; species Chamaecyparis obtusa. The sequence goes on along the minus strand of BSBK01002214.1, from coordinate 741,483 downwards.
TTGTCTTATAGAATATTGTAAATAAAATGCCCATGTGGATTTACATATTATAATTTTGAAATTTTTAATTCCACACTTGTGGAGATAGTAAGAAGCTCATTTTTTGTTCTTGCCAATTGTCGTTGTGTCTCTATTTCTGTTATGTGTTTGTGGTATTAAAGGGAGTACCTTTCATCACAATCCATCACATACATCATGATATTCTTTCTTAGCCATTACATTAGGGTATAAATATAACATTAACACAAAATATGGCTAGAAAATATAATATGAAGTCCCTCTACTCAATATTTGGTTCTATTTCTAGAACCCTAGTAAATGGTGGTAAGGAAAGGAATATAGATTGGTATGTTTTTGAGTGGTTAGAAAATTTGTAGAAAGAATAAATTATAGGTTGCATGCTTTATATTGATGTGTTCTTTTTATTATCCCATAGTGAGAGGGATACGAACCTATGAGTTTACAAAAGGAAAAGGGGGAATCCAAAATGGAATATTGAAATATTTAACTAGTAAAGACTGTCTAGATCGATACCTTAAGGATGGGTAAATGAATTAATGTAGTTTCAAAAAATCCAATAGTTATAAATATTGAAAGAATTATTTGTTATGATGTGTGTCACCAACCTTAAAAATCCTTTATTTAATTTTTTCCTAATATAATTAGTAATTTACCCATAAGAGGTTAAACCATTTAACCAATGGTGGTGAAAGAGACCATGTAAAGGAAAAGGTTACTTTTACAACTTATCCTCTAGGAAAAGGACAAAATACCTAGGCATCCTCTTTTGGAATCTCCTATTTTAATGTGTTTGGACACTTGCCATGTGTTGTAAGTGAGAGTATGATGGTTATGATAGTCATTTAATATTCCTATTAAAATAATTTATGACATGACACCTAGATTAGCCAAAGGGTGCACAAATTAGCTAAATTCCCAATGAGAGTTGCAAGAAGCATCTGTAATAGGATATTATTAGATGTGGCCATGATATTTTTAGATATTTTTCTTCCTTTGGACTAGTGATTCCATTAATGTATACAACCTCACAAATTTCTATAAATTGAGGCCTTGGGCTAGAGTTCTTCATTTAGCCTTGAATAATGTCAAGGGGAACAAAGTGTTGGGTATGTGCAGGATCATGGTATGCCAAACTAGGCCCTTGAGTGGCAATGAAAATTCAGTAAATCGGGTTCAGGCAAGTTGACATAAAAATTTGAACAAGTTATAAATATTATATCAAAAATATGTAAGAAGAGAATCTGTAGAAAATCGAATTTAGCTTCTAAGATACTAGGCCTTTTTTGAAAAAAAATTATTCTATATGTTGAAAATTTCAAATTTCAATGTAGTAGTATGAAAATTTCAGGAAAAAAATAAGAAGTAGATGTATGTCTGACCACCTTAAACACAATCAAATGATAATTTTTGTTTACAAGATTCTAGATATAAGTAGTAGACTCATATTCGTATGTGACACATATTTTTTGTAAATTTTTTCCATGTAAATAATAAATTATGATTTCTTTTCTACAACTTTTCTAGAATACAAAAACTCTCATGTCTTACCACGTTAACTTAGTCTAAACTTTATCAAATTGATTTTTTTTTTTAAAAAATCTTGTAGTAGGAAAAGCATAGAATGTGACGCATGTTTTGGATTTCAAAAATTTTATACAATTTGAAAGTTATAGCTATTTTTCAATAAGTTTATCAATCAAGACTAGAAAGATAACAAGTAGGTGTATGTCTGAGCACATTAAACAAAATCAAATGATAATATTTTTTTATAATATTCTAGATAAAAGTAGTAGACTCATGTTCGGATGTGATGTATATTTTTTTATATTTTTTTCTAAGTAAATAATTAATTATGATTTTGTAGACACCTAAATTTGATTACATAAATTAGTAATCTTATTTAGTTTTCTCCTAGGACATCCTCTTAGTTAAATATTATTATTTAATCAATTCATGTCATCCCCTAGTTAATTAATTTAATTAATTAACTATGGTCCAATTACTTATCTAAATGACAAACCTATAGTCTGATAATTAATTAATCCCTCTTCCTCTATTAATTTAAATGGATATACTTATCTATTTAAATTAATTCATGAAAGTCATTTTCCTCTCCCTTGGAATTAAATAAATATTTAAAATCGAACCCTTAACCCTTAACCAAACCCATCCCAACCCATTCGCCCATACTTATCCTTCTTAATTAGCTAATGACCCATGATTAGCTAATCCAACCCTCCACTCATTCTCTCTTCTCCCATCACATCCTCCTAAACCGCCCACTTGCCTCCTAATCAAGGCCTAATCACCCCTTAAAAATTTGCACAATCATAATCCATGCATTAAGAGATCTTAAGCCAACCCAAGTCAACCCTCATGTCACATCCTCACATCCCCCAATTCCCTCACCTCATGTCAACCTTAAATGCTCTTACATGCATCTTACACACTCCACCTTCTCTTACACCTTTGTCCCCTCTCACATCTCCCAAAATGGTCACATTCCCCCACTTCTTCCAACCTCTCCCATTGTGACACTTGTCACAATTAGATGCATTTGAGAAAGCACAATCAATGTGCTCCCCCTTAAGTGCATCTTGGCCCTTCCTTAGGTTTTCATCTTGATGATCCATTCATCCCTCCTCTTTCCTATAAATTGAGCCCTCTTCTCCTTCAAATAAATTCACCATTGAAGAAAAGTTATCATGCACATTTGAGAGCCAAAAACATCCAAAGCAACCTTATTATGTCAAAATATCTCCATATTTGATGAAGATCGAGCAATATAATATGAGCACACATTCCATCCTTGGACAAATCCTCTACACTTTGGAGGCTTTTAAGGTTTAAGGTTGGATTCCCTTTTGGTTCTCTTGCTTTCACTTTGTAGGTCTAATCTTAAAGGTTTTATCTTTATTTTGTGGAATGCTAACTTAGTTTAGTATTCTTAGACACTACATTTTAGATATTACATTTTGGCATGCCCGGTGGGACATTTGCAGGTTTGTGGCCGAAGAAGACACATTTGTGCCATCATTCCCACCTTCAAATTTCACACAAAAATAAAACCTAAAAACACACAATTTTGCGCAAATGCGGGTACATTCTGCGGGAATGATTGTACGGTCTGTGAGAACACATTCCCATGAAGAAAATTCCATCTTCTATCTTTTTCTTGCTCTCTATCCCAAACTCCACTAGTTAATTCTATGTACCCCTTTTGCAAGATTGCATTCCCATAACATGGGAACGCTATTTGACCAGACATGATTACCTGTTAACTTTTGTAAGCCGTAAGGCATTAATTAGACCTTAAAATTTGTGCCATCATTCTCACAACGTGGGATCACCTATTGACCTTGCAAGAATGATGTTTGACCATGGGAATACATCCACAGGTATCAAAACCTATTCACATTTATTGCTTTCTATCATTTTTTTTAATCAGACAGTCCTGCAGGAATGCTTGTACAATTTTGTGAGAACACAATTTTCTATTGCAAGATTGTAGGTATTGGCAGGAAAGTTGGTTAAAATTTTTTTTAAATAGAAATAACACACTTTCTTTTGGTGCTTTAAAAAGAACATTGTATGCCTACACAACACTTCATCATTTTGATTTGGGCATAAAATAAACAAAGGTTAAAATTGAACAAGGGAAACATCACACGTCCGATTGACTACACTTCTAGAGAGGCCTATCTAGAGAGAAGCGTGTCCTCTCTAGAGAACCACCTCAAAATGGTAATTCTCTGATCGGTATAGAAACAAGGTTTTGAGAAAACTCTCACCTTATCCTCTCAAGCTCAGGCGAGGCGTGTTGATGGTAGCCTGAGGTAGGTGAATATCCCTATGATTTTGGCATGGTAAACTAGGCTCTTAAGTGAGTCATGTGCATACAAATTGATTGGGAGAATGCCACGGACCTTATTAGATACCAATTAAATCAAAAACCTACTTGATTCACCCCTGAAGGCTTTCTAATCCTTGTGCAAGGAGAATAGTAATCTCCCCAAGAAACTCATCATATCATACCATCCTTGAGCGCTTGGAAATGAATAATACGACATTTCTTGATCCATTGCGTGTTTAGTAGTGGTTGTATTCTGATTAGCTCTTGCATGTGTGCCTAAGTCAATGAGAAATGGTTTCTTAGTCACGCCAATTCCTTAAGGTAGAAAGTGCTTGTTAGTGTATTCAAAGTTAAAAACCCAGAGAAAAAATTTGTCGAACATACAAAAAATCAGAGTTACAAAGTTCTTTGCCAAAGAGATCATTTGGATGTTTTCCCACAAGATTGCTTTGTCTCTTGTGGGGATTGTTTGTTACAAACCTCCTAAATCCAAATATTTGTTCAAAATCAAGCCAAGGTACACTTACCGTAGCCACTTCCTAGCGTAACATCTTCCAGTATTCAGAAAGTGAGATATTTTTGGACCTATGACCGATTCAGTGAAAAAAAAGAAAGCTAAGCTACCAATGCCACACATGTATCAAGAAAAGAAAGTTGTCTAAAGAAACCTCAAAAATTACTGATACATTATCACCACAGCCCAAAACTAAGAGAAATACCAAGAAAAGCTAGACAACATTGAGTACAACACAAGAGTAAAAAATTTTGCTTGTCACATCCAAGTTAACCATCAATTCGTTAGGCTAGAGAGCGAAGACTAGTAGGCACAATCTAATCCCTTCTCAAAATCTGTGAACTTGTCTCAACATACCTTCACCTTAGAGAATCCTATAGGTGCATTTACATTATCCTCTTAGGAAGCAACAACTAGCATCATCTCCTATCCAAAACCTAGAATCGTCATCCTAGAACCACATCACATCCGAGGACTCGTTTTGAGTTTCCCATACCTTATCCTAAAAATCAAAATCCCAACCACACCCATTTGACTAAGCCTTGTCTAGGGTAGCTAGTACGTACTTTTATAGACCTCATCATCTCAATCTAGAGATTGGTCCACACTAGTAAAGATCTCATCATCCAAAGCTCACAATTCTATCAAAGGATGACAATCCCACATATTTTGATCCCACATTAGGAAATGTATCTCATCCCAACCCTTAGGACATCACCAAGATCTTTTGTCACCCACAATCCTCTTTCTAGGCTATCGCCAACTCCATCCAAATCTAAAATCCTCATCCCCAGCATCCTTTAGTTACATCTGCATTCTCCCACTGCCTAGGACTTTGCATTTTCATGCTTGTTGAGACACGATCAAAGAAGAGAGAAGGAATGGATCCCAACCAAGCCACTAGCTCAATAGACCCAAACTATCCCACCAACACTATGGTAATGTATAATCCGCAATCACCTACAATTCAGAATGTATGGGAAGACCCCACTGAGACACCTACCACCAACTCCATGGAAGATTTCATGTGTCTTCTAGGACACACATAGATGGTGAGCACGATCATTGCACATAACGATCTTGTTATCTTGGCAAACTACACATAGGAGGGTACTCCCATTCCACCACATTTATGCCCTTTTGATCCCACAAAACTCACCCATATTTCCACTAATATACCTCCCTATGTCATCCAAAAAATCCATGATCCAACCATGAAAATATCTCATACAACCTCATCTATCCCGCATCTCTTGCAACCTAGCATAACAATCCCTGCAATCCAAAACACAACCCAAGCCACCCCTTTCTCCATTATGGGTGTGTTGGTGTTCAAAATGGATGCTTCTGCTCTTAGGCTGCCAATATACCCTCAGATAGATTTTAGGAGTGGTTAGTTCCAAAATGTATAAGGATCTTAGGGTAACTGGACCAACTATAGGGACAAGACTGCCCTCTTCACTTCTGGCTCTACAAAACCAAGGCAGGTGCACCTGACCTAGTGAAAACTATATTTCACACACCAAAGACTGGGTCTAAACAACATATGGAATAGTAGGAAAGTGCTAAATGCTAACCTCACATTCATTGACTCTCCATTACTATAGGGTATCACTACTATCAACCAAATACAATTAAAACTTGAAAAATGTTGATATTTAGAGATGGAAAGAAGTAAGCAAGGGCCGATCCAGCATTGAACTCGACTGAATATACTAATCTTTTATCAGTGCCATTATCCATTGGGCAAATCTCAAATATAAACATTGAAATATGAACCAACTATTGTCAAAGACTCATAGCCATAAACATAAGTATTTCAGCCCATCTACTACTTATAATATCCTTATGTAGACAAATCAAAGTGAATCTATGTCCTATCCAAAGTATATTTCACTTGATCCTAGATCAAGAATTGAATACTAGAACATATACAAAGGTAACCCTATGCAATAGATTAGAAAATCTAGAATTCACAAGATTGACACCAAGGAGAGACTTGAAAGCTTGAAATACTTATATTAAGTATAATGAACCATGTACATGTTCAAAGAAGAGAAGAGAGAAAACCACTTCAATAACCTGCAAAAGACTACAAGGAAATTCTATTCAATCTAATACAATATGATATCGCCTGCTACAACTCCCTGGAACTAATCAAGAACAGAACCCTTGCAAAATAAAACATTTTACTTCTTATACCCCTAGTCACCTTGGAATCTTTGAAAAGGATGCATCAAGCTTCAGGTGACTAGGGTTAGGGTTTCAACAACTGAACCAACCAAAAACTACATCAGAATTTATTGTAGGGAAAGAAACATAAGCAACCCAGAGAAAATGAATCTCAGACGGATCCGCAATCATCAAAATCTGTGAGGACAGTACAAAACAACAAGGAATTTCCATGAAAACCAATCAAATCGGCCACCTGCAAACATATCTTGAGCACAAAACCATAGTTCTCTTGGTACAAAAACATCATGCCACCTACCACAGGGACCCTCGGACTAGTCTGCAACAACCAGTGCCACCAAATCAATCGAAACCGGCCATTAAAACCATAAATTTTGGTACCTTTTGTCGCTTGAAACCCTCTGCAAATTTGAAATTGAACTTCAACGGTCATTTTATGGCTTTAACAGTGAATCAACGGTCAACATTTGAATCGCCATCAACTTTAAGTCATGGCTATTAGATCTTCATGTTTCGCGGTCTTTTAAATCTTAACTCAACTACCACCCTGGGTTTACTCCTAGCGACCATGCGACAAGGCATTTCTAATTCACGAAAAGAAAACTTAACCCATCACTTAACTCCATGACTTGGTGACCACAAGAAAACACATAACCTCGGTTCCATATTTAGCAAACTAGCAACCAAAGGACACCACCAGTTCACGAAACACTTTATCTATCCACCAAAAATTTTAGTGATTCCGCAAATAGTTGTTCACTGAACCGCTAAAACACTTAGAGAACCACCACTATTTCATGCAAATGAGAAAAGCCTTCAAAAATTTGTTGGCCGCTAAAGCACTTATCCCAACTACCAAAAGACTGAGAAACTTTGACCGAGCCCGCATCAAGAAGATCGACGGCCGTCTGAAGTTTGCATACCCATCTGAGATTCTATCAGATTTCATGTCCACCATTAGATGAAGAATCTTCTCCCTACCTTGAAAACCCTTTGACACAAAACAAAATTGATGGTCGTCACAAGATCTTAAGCTTCTGACAAAACCCATAAGATCATACGCCGTCCACCAATTTACTAACAGGATCAAGACCCTCTGACACATCCGAAAACTAGGTCCCACTGATAGCTACCAACATGTTACTACATGGACCAACTAGAAGCTTCCAACTATGCATATGTGTCAACAAACCCACCTGCCTTCTTGAGGAGAATCAATGGCTATCTCTATACCACTGCATTAAAAATTGAGCATGTTGTATCAATGGTATAATGACAACCACACGATCAGATCAAACTTTAATACACCTGAATGCGAAGAAGACCGGTCCCATTGACAACATTCCACCTCATACTCCCATGGACCAATGAGATACCACCAAGTCAACACACCTGGCAGTGGACCCACTTGAAAAGAAAGACTACGTCACAGAAATGAATCAATGGCGAGTGCAGCTTCGCATACCTCTAACAAAACCCTTGCACTTTTGCGACAACCGTTAGATGGAGATGGTGTTAGAGAGGGGCCCAGGAAAATATTAAAGCCAAAACATAGGAAAAATTAAAGTGTAGGACTTAGGCTTTCGGGAAAAATATCAAGCGTAGGGGACTATAGAAAAATTAAATGCCACCGAGGGAAGAAACTTAAGAAAAATTAAAAGGGACCCTGCAAAGTGATAAAATTTACAGCACATGTGAATTAGGACCCTTAAGTGACCCGCAAAAAGTAACATGAAAATATAACAAGGCCAGGGTAAAGACAAAGGGTAAGAGCTAGTTTTTGAATATTTTGCAAGGGTTAAAGGCAGGGACCTAAAAATAACTGCAGAGACCAGGGGACAAGGGCTAGAGCCATGAAAATTTTTCTAGGTGCTAACAAGGTGCACCAATCCAACCTACTTCTTTACAAGTAGCCATGCAAATGCAAGGATCCGTACAAGCACCACCACCACCACCTTTCATTGCATCTTTTCCCACACAAGTTGCTACATAGAGGATACCTACACCCACCATGAGCAAAGCCCCCGCACAAACATCTCTTCCGCAAGGAGCAACACAAGCCACACCGCCCACATCTACCATGGTTGTTATGAAATCTCATTCCACACAAGTTCCCCCTCCACCATTTTTTGTTGGCACATAAACCCAAAAAGTCACCTTCACAATAGGAATGACGTCCATGACATCTCAAAACCCCCCACCTACAGCACAAAACCCTATTTTTTCTCCCACATTCATAGCAACATCCACATCACAACCCTTAACAGGGCTTGGCACCTCTTGGAGCCTCAACAAAGCACAAATGCATGCCCTGGGCATACCAACACAAGGGCACCTTTACCAAACAACTCATCAGCAGTAAACCTTCCCCCAAGCAATGCAACAACCACCACCATTGTTTGCTGCATCTCTTCCCACATTGACCAACTACTTAGTTTCTCTGCAAGCCACTCACCCACAATCACAATAGCTCGGCTCCACTCATCTCACTAATTCTCTCACTCAACCACCTATAGTACATACCCAAGCCTCTGTTCCCCCTTTTAGTAATGCAAGTATGCACCCTTCATATATCGGCCAAGCCCAATGCTAGTCCCAATAGCAACCCTTCTACCAACCACCTCCATAACAATAGTACTTTCCGGTATAGTAACCAAACCCTCTCGCCCCACAACAATAAGTCACACCATATCCCTCACAACAATATGCCTTGACCCTACATCAATAGTGCATTGCCCAGCAAGCCATATAAAATCCATTCCAAACAGCCTTTACTGTTGGGCAATCCCCATACCTAGCCTCACAATATCCCCTACATATCCCCTCATATTCACCCACACCATCAGATTCATTCCCCATGGGGGTACCCACTCCAACACCTGTTAATTTGGAATGGTAAGAAATGAAGAATACCCTCAAAGAACTCAAGGTTGGTATTGAGGATAAAGCATTCAATTTCGAAGAAGTCTGTCCATACTCTTTCGATAGATCAATCACAACTTTCCCCTTCCCCAAGCATTTTGAAACACCTAAGTTTGACAAGTATCGAGGGAAGGGAGACCCAGTTAGCCATATCAATGAATTTTACATGGAATGCTAAGAGGTGGCATATAATGACATATAGCTCATGCACCTTTTCCCTAAGATTTTTGGATGGACTACCATTGAGTGGTTTTACAAAATACCATATGGGTCTATTTCCACATTTGTAGAACTCTTTGAGAAATTTGTGGCCCAATATGCACACAATGTCAAGAACGCGCTCTCCTTGTTAGACCTATATAATGCTAAACAAAAAGGAGATGAAACCTTGGCTGACTATTTACAAAGATGGCAAAACCTTACCATGAGATTGTCATATCAACTACTAGAGAAACACCTCACCAAAATTTTCATCGACAATTTGCATCCGAAGTTATCCCACTTCATGCGAATGAACTGTATACAAACTTATCATGACATAAAAGGGAAGGGCATGGACATTGAATGAGGTCTTTTGGATGATGGTTCCATTAATAATTACAAGGAGAGCTCCAAAGATTGACCTAATAATGACTGATCTCACTATTGGAACAAGAACAAAAATGTGGTCACAAACGGAGCCACTGACACCAAGCATGTCCAAGTTGTTGTAGCCGGTCCCAATCCCCCTCCCCAAACATACCATCAGAAAGAACCTGTATATCAACAATAAGCACCCACCTACCCACAACTACCTTGTCAGCCACCCACCAATCAGACTAACGCAATATTCATCACCCAAGGATAGAATAAGCCTCATGTTTAGAACTATAAAAAATGGACCTTTACACCCCTTGAATTCTATTTTTCTTCGCATGGCCAGTGCGAACCTGATTGTATATCCACAAACCTAGCCCTTTGACAAATCCACAACCAAGCCAACTTGGTACAAGGATAATGAGTATTGTGACTATCATCGTGTTAAGGGACATGTCACTGTGAAGTGCAAGAATCTCAAGCACTCTTTTTAAGACCTCATTGAAAAAAAGGAGATCATAGCTGATGCCCCATCCCAAACATCACCAAATGCTAACCTACACATCTACCAGAATATGTTTCCTTAACACAATACTGGTAAAAACCAGAACAATGTTAATCCTCCCCCAGTCACAAACCAAGGTAAGGGTAAATAAGGTGACCATAGTGATGGGAAGGATTATACCACCACTTACATCAACTATGATAAATTCATTGGTTGCATCTCCCTGGTTGAACCAACCATGAATGTAATCCATGTTAAAGGTGCTGACAGTCAATGTGTCATTACTACAAACTGAGGCCAGATATCTATTGCCGGTGCTAGTAATACAATCATCCCCAGTGCACAATACAACCTCCTGGAACACCTTGGGAACACACCTGAACAAATCTCCATCCTCAACCTCCTGCACACATCACCTCTTCATTAGGAAGTCCTCAATAATGCCCTCCAAGAAACCCATGTACCCGAAGACATCAACACTATCCAGTTCAAGAACCTTGTGGGGCACCTATCCACATCTTCCACCCTCTCCTTCTAGCCATTTGACATGCCATCCATTGAACTAGATCATAATCTCCCACTCCGCATCACCTTCATGATCAATGACCTTGTCGTAAAAAGTGTCATCACAAATAATGGTTCGGCCCTAAATCTTTGTAGATTAAAATTCATCTACTAGGTTGGTCTCATAGAAGTAGACATATCTCATGATGTAATTACCATCAAGGCTTATGATAACCTGGAGCGTACCTCTGAAGGTACCATTATACTACCTATCAAGATTGTCCCTGTAGTCCAAGACACCATATGCCATGTTGTTGATCTTGACCTACCCTACAACATTCTCCTCGATCGCCCATGGATCCATTCCATCAAATCTGTTCCCTCCACCTACCACTAGTACATCAAATTCCCCCATGAGGGCACTGAAATCACCATCCCTGCGGACCCTTAGCCCTTCACATACTATCATGCGATAGAAACTTCCTTTCCCCATTTCACACATTTCCCTAGAATTGACATAGGGACATCTGTTGCCAGTTCTTCTCTATCCCATTGCGATCCAGAAACAATCCTTCCCTCCACCCTTTCAACTGTCAAGATCAACAATAGGGACTATGGGGAATATAGCCTTACTGGTGCCTTCATAGTAGGGGCTCTCCCACTGGATCCACACACTCAGTGATGTCCATGTCATCAAATTAAGGCACCTCAAGACAACCCCAAGATTAAGATTCTAGGCTCATCTACCTTCATCTCCAATGGAATCTTGAATGGTCAAGAACTGGCTCCTGATATCAACCAATGGTTGTACAAGGATCCTCCACCTCCTGATACTAAGCTTCTAGGGTATTTCAAGGACAAATACCCCATATCCCACAAATGGGCCACTGAAAAATGGGATTACCAAGGAGGTGATCTCAGACCCACTGAGGCTGGAGTGAAAGAACCCATGGAGGCAACCATAAATCCACAACACCAAGGCCTCGGCTTTAATAATCCTTTCCTGCACATGCGAGGGCCTGATGTTGTGACTAGGGGCACCAATTTACCTAGTGTAACCCTTTTGAATATCCAAAACAAAATCATGGAAGTCGAACACATTCCATAAGAGGAAGAAAAATGATCGTACGATGATATCTTCAATGAAAAAACTTTCCTAGGAAATTATGTCCTTTGCCAACTCGCCATCAACTTCATTGACCTTCCACTTCTTCACCTTGACTTCATAGACTGGGATCAACAAAGCATGGTACATATTGATGAGTTCTAAAGTGAGGAAGCACTCCTAGGATTCATCAAAGCCACAGATCAACAGTCCGACTGGGGGTAGGAATCAACATCCATCTATTAGCTCAACCCCAAGGGATACTTTGGGGAAGGGAAAGTCCTTAGTCACAAAATCAAAAATAAAAAAGAAAATAAAGAGTCCTTTTGTGAAAACCCCCCGGGGCACAAAATGACTCCAAAATAGTAAAAATAAAGGATGTACCCTCTAGTGAAAACCTTTCTGAAGTGCTAGAGCATGAGGACTTGCCTCTTTACCCCATTCAGGATTTCAAATTCGAACAGTGCTCCATTATCATCAAGGAAGCAAAGCCAATTAGCTTGGGCACAAAAGACTACTCAAGGATCACTTACATAGCAGCATCCCTGATAGAAGAAGAATAGTTAGCATTCATAGAACTCCTCAATGAGGCCTCGATAAATTTTGCATGGTCATATGAACACATGCCTGGGCTCAATCTGGATCCTGTTGCCCACCACCTATCTGTGGATCCTACTGCAAAACCAATGAAACAAAAGCTTCAAAAAATGCACCCCAAAGTGGCCCTCTTGGTAAAATCCAAATAAAAAAAGTTCCTACAAGCCAAGATCATCCAAGAAATAGACTATTCTGAATGGATCTCCAATATGCTACCTATCATAAAGCCTTTAGGTGATATTAGGATCTACACAAATCTTAGGGACTTGAACAAGGTGTGTCCCAAGGATGCTTTTCCAATCCCCAACATTGATATTCTTATTGATCTTACAGCTGGCCACGAAATGCTATCACTCATGGATGGCTTCTCTGGGTATAACCAAATCAGGATAGAAGAAGAAGACTGGCATAAAACAACATTTACAATGCCTTGGGGCACTTTCTGTTACAACATGATTCCCTTTAGACTAAAGAATGCAGGAGCCACGTACCAATGAGCAATGATTGCAATCTTCCATGACATGATCCATACAGTTCTTGAAGACTATCTAGATGACATCCTTGCAAAATCAAGAACATGATTTGACCACCTCCATATCCTCGAGCATGTGTTTGATCATTTGCATCATTATGGACTAAAATTGAGTCCAAAGAAGTGTGTCTTCAATGTCACCTCCGAAAAGTTTGTGGGGTTCATTGCATCCAAGAAAGGCATAGAGATTGACCCTAAGAAGGTAAAGGAAATAACAGAGATGCCCCCTCCCGGAACACTTAAACAATTGAGAGGCTTACAAGGAAAGTTGCAGTCAGTCCAAAGGTTCATTTCCTAACTGGTAGATAAGTGCCCGCCATTCACACATTTGTTACACAAGGATACTACCTTTAAATGGGATCCCATCTATCAGCGCAATTTTGAGAATCTCAAGGAATACCTGGCCAATTCACCTATTCTTGTACCACCAATTCTAGGTAGGCCCCTCATTTTGTATATATCAACAACTACTATGGCACTAGGAGCACTCCTAGCCCAGGTCAATGACAATAGAAAGGAAAGAGCTATCTACTATATCAGTCACACAATGGTAGGCTATGAGCTGAACTAATCTCCCATGGAAAAGGCATGCTTAGAAGTGGTATTTTCCACTCAAAAGCTTGTCACTACATTCTTAGCCACATAATAAAGCTAATCTGAGAGGTTGATCCCCTTAAGTACCTCCTCTCAAGGACCACACTCATAGGAAGGATGGAAAAATGGGTCATGCTTCTCAGTGAATTCAACATCCAGTATGTTGATCAAAAAACCATCAATGGATAAGTTATTGTAGATCAGCTTGCTGAAGTGCCCTTAGTTGGTGCATACCCACTAGTGATGGAATTCCTGTATGAACATCTTTTTATGGTCAAGGAATAGCCCGAATGGAAACTATATTTTGATGGCTCATACACCTTACACAAATCAGGGGTAGGGATATTGTTTGTAACCCCTCAAGGTGACTACATCCCAAAATCCTTCAAATTGGGATTCTAGTGTACCAACAACATTTCAGAGCATGAGGCCCTCATCGCAGGACTCAGAATAGTTATCCAATGGAATATCACATAGCTATAGGTATTTTAGGACTCCCAAGTGATCATCAAGTAGGTCCTCGATGAATTTCAAACAAAGGATGATAGGCTATTACCTTACAAAGAGCTTGTGGATAAACTCAAAGAACACTTTATCAGCATACAATTCACACAAGTACCAAGAATCCAAAACAAGGTAGCTGACGCTATGGCAACCATTGGGTCCTTATTAGAGATCCCCTAGGATGCAACACAATATGAGTTCTTAGTTGAGCAGCTACACATGCCCTCTTATGAGAATGTTGAATCTAACATGGTATGCATTTTTGTTGGTCCCCAGTCCCCATGGTACCATAATATTCACTCTTATCTAAAGAATGGTATCATATCTCCTCACCTCACCAATACCCAATGCCAAAACCTCATTCATAGACCATTCTGCTACACTCTTGTAGCCAACACCCTATATCTCCATGGGTATCATAATGTCCTATCCCGATGTTTAGACTCGAACGAGGCCACTTTGGCTTTACAAGAGGTTCACGATGGCATTGTCCTTACAAAGTAGCTACGTAGAGTTGGGTATTATTGGTCGATGATGGAACATGATGCCTATGAGTTTGTAAATAAGTGCTTACAGTGTCAGCAACATGCTAATCTGATCCATGCACCAGCATAGGACCTACAGCCCATCACACCCCCATGACCCTTCTCATGTTGAGGTTTCGACCTTGTTGGCATGATCACCCCCCATTCTTCTAATGGACACAAGTAGATCATAATAGCTATCGAATACTTTATAAAGTGGGTACAAGCAATTCCACTCAGCTTAACTACTGGTGTCTAGATATCCAAATTCATCCTCTACCACATTATTTATCATTTCGGCATCCCTTCCACCATTTTAACAAACCATGGCACACCATTTAAAAACTAGTCCACTAGTTTTTCTCTAGCCCCTACTTCCCGCAAGGTAATGACCAAGCTGAGGAAACTAATAAAACCATCCTCAAAATCCTACAAAAAGTTGTCAATGATTATGGTCGTGACTAGCATCTCCAGATCAATCCCACCTTCTGGGCCTATTGCACCTCATTTTGTACCCCCACAGGCACGACCCCATACTCCCTTGTATATGTTGCTGAAGTTGTTCTTCCAATTGAGGTCAAAATCCCTTCACTACACATATCCATGAAGAATTACATCACCAATGAAGACTACCGTGTGGCACGCCTGACCCAGCTAGACCTGCTAGATGAAAAGAGGTAACAGACCTATGACCACCTCATCTTGTACCAAACCCGCCTCAAGAGAAGCTTCAATAAAAAGGTGCACCCCTAATAGTTAAAAGTGGGGAACATGGTCCTTAAAGAAAACCAAAAAGTACAAGCCAACCATGAGAAGAAAGGGAAGTTTGAACCCACCTGGTTGGGCTCCTACGTGTTGATAGCTTGTTTCAGCTCTGACACCTATCAGTTATCTACACCTGAAGGGGAGCCCCTTAATGATCCTATTAACATCATACATCTTAAGTGGTTCTATACTTGAACCATTTATATGATCTTGGAAAAATAACAAAAAAATGAAAAAAAATCAATGAAAATACAAAAAAATGAAAAAAAAAAAAAGAGTAAAGAGAAAATAACTAGCCAATGGTGAAAACTTGGCAATCAAGCACCTTGGGTAAGTATGATGGTGAAAGCCTAGAAATAGGTGCCACACATAATAGACCATATCATTATCTATCAAACTCTCATTCCTCCATCATCTTCACTCATCATCCCTCGCCATCCCCTCTCTCTCCCATCTCACTCACCCTTGTTCCCAAGGTGTTATTCCCATCATACCAATAGATGAGAAATACTATCCCACATCCTGAGCTTCCTTTATATAACGAGTCATGAACTATCCCCACACATTGAGATTTGTATATATTTATCACTTGTTGACCTATCCCAATCACCTAAGCTCTTGTAAATATCCATTGTATATAATATCCTCAATTTGTACATATCACCTTGTTTTTCCAGTAGTACCTCTGAATGTAAAGCACATGGCCCATCCTGACCACACTATCTGCATTTTTTTCCTCAGCAAGCATCTTGTGTGACTATGATTCTCCAAGGTTCTCCATTTTCCCATCACCAATTCCATTTGCAGTCAACCCCACCAACCAGGTCCTTGTAGGATGCATCCTTCCTTCTGTCTGACCTAATCATAACATCCATAGTCGGTCGATCTCTTTTGGCAAAGGACATCTTTTGGTCTTATCAAGTTTCTTTCTTAATGTTTGCTTGGATTTATCAGTTGTTTTTACGGTCTTAGTTGGCTTCCCTCCTCAAAGTCACCATGATCCTTTATATCATGCTGCGTTGCGACAGGGGATCTTTCCTAGGATAGGGTCTTTTGCATTCTTTTTGTTTATGCCTGTGAGTCAGTCAAATGCAACCCAAGCATGGTCTACATGTGATCTCTTGGATCATATGGTGCCTTTAGGAATTATCATTTGTCTATGGGTTCCTTAGCATCATTTCCACCATGCTTCCCCTTGGGTGTATGTGTGATGCTAGGAAAACCCTTCCATATCTTTTTTGCATCATTCCTATGCAGCACTAGTGACACAACCTCAAGTTCCTAGTAACTTTGTCTAGTCCCTTCTATTTCTATATCAAACTAAGTGCTCAAACTACATGGTGGTATTCCCTTTCGGAATACCCCATGCTCAAGATTCACTAAATATCCCCCCTATGACACCTCCTAGCTTAAAAACCCACATCCTTATCCAATCTCAGCAATCATTTTTAAAAATCCCCCAACAACATCATCCCCACTTCCTTCTTTTCATCCATATTTTCCCTCATAAACACCTCGTCATGATGAAAACCTATCCACCTCATTCACCCTTAGCCTACATTCGTAACCCATGAATTTTGATTATGCAAACCCCATATTTTCTCACCATCCCATCCTCACCCCTTAGTCAGGGTTCAATCAGGTAGTGATATGATGCACCACCTCATCCTCACCTCCCCACCATTTTCCTACATGCATTTTGTTCCATTACACTATCCTATGTCGCATTACTCATTTTCATTTTCACCTCCTCACCCTTCATTGCATCCATTGCTTCACTATAGGTTCATTTCAGTATTCACTTCACTTAATCATTTTAGCCTTGCATTATTAATCTGTTTAGATTCATTTTAATCTTGCATTATTAAACCATTTAGATTCATTTTAGTCTTGCATTGTTAATCCATTTTCGGTTCATTTTTTAGTCTTGCATTATTAACATTCATTCATTATCTATTCATTAGGTCATTATAGTTCATCATTACCATTTTAGGTTCATTATTATCTTGCATAGTTAAATCATTTTTTTATCTTGCATTGTTAACACATCATACATCCATAAATAAAATTGCTCATCATACACATAAATCATACATAGAAAGCATTACATCACATCTTACATCCACAAATCATCGGAACATGCATCTCCTATAAACATCACATATCACATATCACATACCACATCTTGTACCCTCCATCATACACATGTCAGTCTCACAGCATATAGGAAATCACATCATATCCTGCATCATCCACGTCAATACATCATAATCATTCATATATCCATACATTACACATCATATTCCACTAGCTCAATATATAACTCATTGCAAAGAATAGTACATGTCCCATCCCAAAGAATGAAAGAATAAATGTCTATCTCATTCCATGTCCATCCAAGAGTATAGATATAAAATATACATAGGGACTATGCCCTCCATCAATGAATAGCTTCAATACAACAAAATATGGCTCATAGTATATCACTGTCTATCTGCCTCTCCTGAGGGTGGATGCATATCAAAATCATCATCCAAGGGGTCCACTTGTGATGGATCTTGTAGTAATGCCTATCTCCCTACCAAGTCCTATGTACCTACCCCCTTTATCTATATAGATCTATGCCATATATTAGAGTCCATCTCTATCCCTTCCCCTGAGACCTCTGCCTACACCATCTATACTGAGCCATCCGCTGACTGCTGCTAACTCTGTCTATGTCCTGACTGACGGCTCTCATGTCCTATCCTCTGGGATGTTCCAATCATGGGTATGTTTCCCCCTGTCCTTTGGCTACTGCTAGCCCCTGCACCTGAACTCCCACTCCCACCTGACCCTGTGGCACCTAAGTGGCTCAAATTCCTATAATGTTGGTGTCACTCGGTAGGTACTACTACATGGTATACTCCCTGGTACCACATGATCTTCTCACTCATCCTAATGAGCTTTTCATGGAGGTGGGATACCTACCCTGATCGATCCTAAGAACCCCATGTAGTGGTGTCCCTCATGCACTGAATGACCATGTCTCTCCCCCCTACAGATAGTCCTTCTCTGACTGCAAACCATCCCTCTCCCCCCTCAGCTGGTCCCTCTTTGCCACCAATGCATCTCGCTCCCTCCTTAGCTAATCTCTCTCATCTATGGTCATTAGAACCTCCTCTATAGACTACACTAACTGTGCTATCAGGCTATCCCTCTCCGTACTCAAATTGTCTCCCTCCCAATGCACATCCCAAAGCATCTAACCAATCCTATCATATGCAACCTATAGTGAGGCCAGGCACCCTACTAGATCATCACCCCCTCCTCCAGACAACCCTACTCCTGCGATTGGTGGTGGCCTTGCTGGTGGTAGTGGCCCTACAATTGGTGGTGGCCCTTCCAGTACCTGTCCTCTATCTCCTCCACCTCCCATCCATGTCCATACCATCTCCTCTTCCTCCATCTCTTCCATCCCCATCTCCTCCATCTCCACCTCCGGCTACATCTCCACCTCTCCCTCTCCCTCTCCCCCCTCTCCTCACACAACCCCTATATATTGTCACTGCTCCCCCACCATTAGGTAACCCTAATCTACCCACTGGTCTTAGCACTTGAAATAATCCATCATATGTTGTTGTGGTCCCCAGATCCACTACTCCCACCACCCAGTCCCATTAAAATGGCTGCATGGCCCGATACTAAGCCAACAACCCTATCATGTCCTGTGCCAGCCCAAACTCCAACACCCACTCTTGTGTGGCCCAATAGTACCACTATGTTGGCCCTAACACATCCTTCCTAAACCTGAATTGTCGACTAACCCCATATGGCCTATACTACTCCATAATGTATTCCCACCTCCATGTAATGAATGTCGACACTGGGGTGTATGGTAGCTCCATGGCATCCTCTACCCATCATGTATGACCTAGATATGGTCACCACATGACCCCATCTTGGATCCCATCCAGTGTCTCTCTCCAAAAGTTTGTATCCCCACCTCCTTGGTATATCACCAGATCTCCCCAACTGTAGGTCACTGGCTCATCTGGTTGCCTGCCCACTTGGCCTAAGGGTCATAGCATGAAAATGTGCACCCACACCCATACCCATAGGAGAGATGCGAAGCTGATGTTATCTCTATTGAGCATTAAAGATTGTCATTAGTATCAAAGTTGATCATAGAGAAGCCATGTATATCGGTCGGTTACTTATATTGAGTTAGTCGGTAACTAAAAGAAAAACAGGGTAGTCGGTTAACTATGTTACACTGAGCACATAACAGTTTACCAAGCATCAGATACTGATACCGAGAGACAGTAAACACCGAGCAGACTGGACACCGAGCACTAGGGTATTTACCAAGGAAGTTATACAGTGTTTACCAAGGGAAATAGGAAATGACATAGTAATCAGGAATGACACATTTACCTATGCAAATGGTTACAACAGATCAACAAACATTTTACCAAGATCGAGGAGACTTTAATGATGAGATTTTCATTTAATGCAATGATGATTGTTTGTAATATTTTGATCTAGGTCATTTTTGTGCACCGTAGATCTTAGGGTTTTGCTTACGATGTGTAGACCTAATTTTGTAAGAAACATAAAGTAGTATGCTATATATTGTATGTTTACATCATTTATAAAGTATGAACGAAGATGAAGTGGATGAGATCTGATGTATGAATGAGCACTTTAAGCTTTAGCCAAACTTCAAGTCTATTAGTTTGACAGTGAAGAACAGATTGTAGAGCGAATCAGAAGGCTAACCGAGTAGTATAGAGAAGACATTCATCACAGGGAAGGTGATATTTTATGAGTACTTTATTGATCTATATCAGACATTCAAGTTGTCATTATAGCAAATATAATCCTATTGCTTTCTAACAATTGTAATAGAGTATGGTTAAAATCTCTTAACACAGTAGACTTAACAGTCTTTTGTAAATCTCTTAACCGAGTGCACACTCAAGTAGTGTTGTCTAAATCCTATAACTAGGTAGATCTAGCTGATCTAATTGTTACTCCTAACAAGGTAAGATCATCAGAAGTGATCAAAACTTGTGGCCCTAACAGGCCAACCTTTTCTATCTGCAATAGTAAAGAATTAGTGGGTGTCATCCCCACCGTAGTTTTTACCTTCTAACAAGGGTTTCTGTGTTACCAAAATACTTGTGTTATGTGATTGTTTATTGTTGTTTTCATGTTGTTTACTTTCCTAAGTTAAATGAATGAATGATACATGCACTAGACATAAGCTATTTTGCAAGGTTATCACAATTTACTATTATAGATCTAGAAGGTTGATGAGTAAATTTTTTTTGTGGACACTTATTCACCCCTCCCCTCTCAGTACCTTATCTCACCTTATTCCAAAAATTGGTATCAGAGCTTAGTTCTCTTATTAAATAGTTTAACCACTGAAGGGTAAAGATCTAAATCATAGAGAGGTACAAGTTAGATAAGTCTATTGAAAATCAGAGAATTCAGATGCAAATGTTTGTGGAACAGTATAAGAAAGCCAAGGACGAACTGAAGAAATTACTAGTTGAAAGGAAGAACCTAGCTATTCTGAAAAATGAAGTCGATTATCATGAACAAGTTGTTGATGATCTATTTGATCATGTTGGATCGAGTTCTGGAAGTATTTATGATGAATCTGAGAGTATGATATCTGATCTGTCTAAAAAGAATCAACACTTAACTGATCAAGTTAAAGCACTGCAAATCGGTCAAGAATCTCAGATGGTAAGAATGGTGAAAATCATGAACAATGCTAGACAAGATGAACAAGAGAGGAATCTAGCTATTGAAGATCGAAGACAAATGATTGAACAACTTCAAGAAAAATAAAGTGAAATACAGAGACTCACCGATCGCCACTTTCAAACATCTAATCAAATGATGATTGTGAATCAAGAAGTCAACCAAGTGAATGGTGAACTATCAAGGAATCTTGAAGATGTTGCAACATTCAGAGAGGAGAATGAAAAACTGAGAAATGAAGTAAGGACTCAACAACAACATCATGAAATGAAGAAATTGGCTGAGGATAACTCGAAGAAGATTGATGACTTTTTGGTTAATCAAAGAAGATTTGGGAGTAAAGCTGGTCTAGGCTACACCGGTGAACGAGAATCATCACAACAAGTTGAACAGGTTGGTAACAATCAAAATCAAAGACCTAAAGTGTTGTCATGCTATCAATGTGGCAAACCGGGACACACTTCTAATGTTTGTAGAAGCAAACCACAAGGTAAACCTCCTGTCACTCCTAAGTTCAATGGATATTGTTATTATTGTGGAAAGTATGAACATCAAGCTTATGAATGTAGATCTAAACTAAATGAAAATGCTAACAATACCACTGTTGGTAAGATATGCTACACTTGTAATAAACATGGACATACTGCAAGTGAATGTAAGGCTAAGATGAAACAAGTTTGGACTCCTAAGTAGAAAGTACAGCACAAGCCTTATCAACTGAAGAGACAAGGTAACTCTTATGTTTGGGATTATGATACATGGACTAACTGCATTGCATGTGGTAGATATGGGCACATTGCAGCAAATTGTTACAGAAAAAGATGGGTTGGACAATCAAGAAGTTGGACAAGTACTGGAATGGCATGCTTGCATTGCCATAAGGTTGGTCATTTAAGCAAAGACTGCAGAGACTGAGCACCAGATGAAAATCATGTATTTGAGAGTGGAAACACTATTGCAAACATCATCAAGATAAGAAACACTATGTGGAAGAAAGTAGCTAATGATAATGCTGAGTCAAGCAATGCTATCGATGAAACCTCATCCACTAGATTGGGTTGCATTGGTTCCTCCACCTAAGGTGATATCGGTATGTATGGAACTGACATTTCAAAATGATCATATTTTACATACAGTTTCTATATATGATGAGCATATACCAAATCTGCATGAAATAAGATGCATTATGATTTAAATGTTTTGAGCTAACAAAGTTGTATAGTCGGTAAAAGAAAGACCAAGTGTTGGTTACCCATTGGTAATCACTATCCAAGGTTAATTGAGTGTCAGTATAAACCGAGAAAGGAAATCTAGTGTTAACCGAGCACACAAAAGTCTACAGTCATCAGTGAGCTGACAATTGTCATCAACTGAGAAGGTATGTCAGGCATTTATTGCATAAATTTTGAGCGGGAACATCAAAAATTCTATATATAAACGGATGCCAGAGTTCATTTTTCACATTGCGGTTATTGGAGAGCTGAGAATTTACAGAGTGTGTTCGAGCAAAGATCTTCAAGAAAATTCAAGCAGTTGTAATTTGAACTGAGCATAATCTTCGACATATTTTGAGTAGGTGATACCCTATCGAGCATATTTCTTGTACTTACCAAAAACCTAGTTCTTAAGTTATGGAATCTACTGCAAGTTCCTCCAAGATTGTAGAAGATGAGATCAATTTGATAGTCAACAAACTACAAAGAGCCACATTACAAATTGCACCCTGAAGTAACATCACAAACAGATTCAGTGAGAGCTTTTTCAAGTATCCCACCTAGAATTTTATTGACTGAAGATGTTAGGTCATACATTCATTGCAAAATCAGAGAAATTGGTGATTTTGAGCTTATAGTAGCATACCAGGCTCTATGTGATGCACAATTGAAGTTAAAACCAGAGCACGAGATTGTTAACACTCTTGGGTTAACTAATGCCCTAAAATTCCCAAAGAATTTCAGAAGTGAATGGATTAGGGTTGTTCTAAGAAGGTATCACAAGGGCACATTCTCGCTAGAGAAGTTGATTAAGGTCACAAAGCGGATGATCATCAGGGTTACTAGTTACCCGGCTGCAGATAAAGTAAAATCATTTCACGGAGCTTCCAAAGCCGAAGTAGAGAAAAATACCGGTGTAGCATGGGATGGCCAAGGACTAAGAATATCAACCATTGTTGATCCCAAGGTTAAGTTCGTAGCACATGTCATTGGATATAAGATTTTTCAATTGAGTAGATTGAACAGTGTACCTTGTAGCGTAGTTGACATGGCATACAAACTGATTAAGAAGGGTCACCAGATTGATATAACTGAGTTGTTGTTGAAACAAGTGGAAGAGAATATGAAAACAATCAGGTCGCAGAGGACCAATACTTGTAAGTTTGGATCGTTACTTGTATGTTTATTTTTCTATCTCTAGAAATTATTTCCTTCTGTCGGTAATACTAAGTGGATAGATGACAAACTGATTACCAAGAAAATATTTGATATATTGAAGGATCTGGGAGATAATGCAGAAGGCATTATGAATAAGTATTTTGAAGAGTTTAAAGAAAATATGAATATGAGAAGTAGGATTCCAAGGTCACTGGTCGAGCAATTTCAGCATGATATTTGTTTTCTGATAGACATCGACCACACTATGCTAAAAATAGTTGAGCCTAGGACAAAATGGCTAGCACCAATGGACTATAAAATTGAACATGATTTCAGTTTGAAATCAATACAGGCACTACTAGCACTACCGGAAGACCCCAAGGTGTCATGCCCATAATTTTACACACCAAAACACACCAACTTTTTTTTTAAGAAAAAAAATTATATTATTACTTATATTAGTAAATAATATAAGTTCCAAAAAAAACCAATGTACCGCAATAGTGTAAACTCCTTTCTTGTATTGTTGGGATAATTAATGATATAAACTTACTTTTGCAGATAAGCTACCATGCATAATATATAGATATAAACATTTCTTTCTTATTAGTGATTATTGATCTAATTTAGTCAATTTTTATTTTATATTAGTTTTAAGGTTGATATATTCTTGTTACATTTTCACCAAATAATTTTATTATTTCATTAATTACTCTCTTTCTCTCATTAATTTTCATTATATCTATGCTTTATTATATATATAATATATATATATATATATATATATATATATATATATATATATATATATATATATATATATATATATATATATATATATATATATATATATATATATATATATATATATATATATATATATATCTATATATATATACTTATTTCAATTATTTTTAATATAATTATATTAACTTTATTGAATTATAATCTATTCACAATGTACTATTAAAACAAATTTCTTGATTTTGAGTTTATTGCTAGATTTTAACTACTCCATCTTATTCATAAGAGAATATATGATTGATAATTGATATATATTATTAATCAAAATTTACAACTCATAAATATAATACAATATTATATTACAAAATTACAAGGTGGAGTTTTTTTAGAACTAATTATAAAATCAAGATAAGAATAATATTCCATACATATCTCCTAATTTTTTATATAATAAAAATTAGAAACATTATTTGTCTTTTCTTTGATTTCTTTCTTTTAAGGAAAGATGCTTGAAATGGTGTTATAATACAAAATGTATGACTTTTTTAAAAATATTTATTTTTTTCATTTAACTTTAAAACATAATATTTTAATCACAAATGATTGTGCTTCTAATCGTAAAACTATTGTCCAATGGTTAGTTTACTTATTGGCCAATCCAATAATCTCTCTAGATTATTATTATTATTATTTTTCCATATTTTTGCATATTTTTCTTATTAGAAATGACTAAATTGCACTCCAAATTATTGATCAATTTTATCTACTTAATTTATTTTAAAAGAATAATATCTCCAACATGATACTTTCACATTTACTCTACTCTTAAATTTATTTATTTATTTTATTTGTGAAAAACTACAGACTACACTTCATTATCATTAAAAATTCTTTTATATATATTAATGTAGTTGTAACACTCTGAATACAAAATTTCCTAAAACCTCATAATATTTGAGCTGAATTAATAAACCCAAGATAAATCTCATTTTTTACTTTTCACTCAACAAAAAAACCCTAATGTGAGCCCTAAATATTTTCCCCACTTCTTTTATTTTTGCTAAATCTCCAATAAGAGATGGCGGCTTGAAGAATAGGGGCATCTAGGAAGAAGAATCAACATTGCAGTAGGAGGAACGTCAGGTCTGGTGCAATGATGGCTGATTTAAAAAAAACAAAATCTATTTCATTAATATATTTATTCTTTTCCCCCATTTGTAACAGCTGCAACGTAGGTGAGAAGAGACATTAGAGGCTACATAGGGCAACACAGATGAAGATTGGCAAGAATTCATAGTTTGGGCATAGATCTAGCCCAGCATAAATTTAGATTTTAAATGTGTTTAGGTATTTATTTTTTTTAGTTTGGTTGCTGCCCAACAAGAGATATCAATGGCTACATGACGAATTTTCCCTGCAGCCCATTTTTTCAAATACTTTGTGCCATATGTGCCATAAGAGTGAAACAGATTTTATTGTTTGACAACCCTTAAGGAAATAAATTTGACAAAAGATCTTCTCTGGATGGGACATCACAGACATTGTATTTTTAATTTATTTCAACAAGTAAACTAACTTCTCATTCAGATTTATTTGATATGCAATGCACAAGATGTTTACATCTATTTAATATACAAAGTTTGCAGGGTTTCTTTATCGTGCATATCTCTTTCTTTTAAGTTTCATGATATTTTATTTCATATTTAAAAGAGAGCATGGAAAATATTTATATAAAACAGAGCACCCAAATTTTATTTTTTTTACAGTATTGCTTTCAGAACTACTGTAAATGATCTCATTCAATAACTGGTATTTGACTATTCTCTTTTGTTTGCAACATTCAGAAATAATAAAAAAAAATCACCTTTTCTACACACTTAATTTTTTTTTACTTTAGGTAATAGCATTAAATATTTACTATAAAGTGTATAGAGTATTTTTTTTCTAACAACAATAACTATAGAACAAGACAAAATACGTTGAAGCCAAAAAAAATTCTTACTATGATTACAGAATGCATACCTTACACTGCTTAAACATTTTTGGTTTTAAAGGATAATGCACTGCACAAATTTGGGAGTCACATAATCATTATTTTATTATGTACTGATGTATTATAGAATCACCTCAACAATAGCATACATATATAGATATCGAATAATAGAAAATTTTCTAAAATACATACATGATAAAGAACATTTTTAAAAATAAATGCAAGCGCACTTTCTAGTGTTGTTTTTTTTGAAGAACATAAAAGAAATATCATTTAAATCTGATTTTTTTTTCTTTCAAATGAAAAGGATGAACAACATATTTTTACAAGTGCATCATATATTTTACAACTTGAAGGTTATACAACTTGTAATATAGTTACAATAAGAAAATGCATTCTTTGCTTCCTCTTGCAAAACTAGAAACAATAAAACTTTCATGTCTCCATCTTTGAACTCCAAAAAAATCTGTAAATAAAATTTCTAACTTGACCATGGAGTGCTCACCTCCCAACCTAGGCTTTTATGAAACCACCCCCGAGCTTGGGGAACCATCACATAGACAAGGTTTCACAATCAAGCATACCAAAAACCTCAATAACACAATAATCACATTCAAAACTCTCATCCAAGGCTAAAAATAAAGAGTCTCCAAATAACTCAAAAATTGGGGTGAAGGTGGAACTAAAACCCAAGGGGAGAAAGCACATTTCATAAAATAAAAGACAAGCTTACATTTGGCTTTCTTATCACACATCTTACAAAAGATCACAACCCTACAAAATTCTTTATAACCCCCAAGGTTTCAAGCCATACAATCCCTTATGACCCCCAAAATACAAAAAGAAATGGCTACATGGAGCCCATACATCCATGTTTCTTCCTTCTCCATACCAAGGAGAGAGTCTACACCCATGGTTGTCACAAAATTCCCTTCACCCTCAAGGCTACTCTTCCCTCCCAAGGGTGAGTGTGGCCTTGAGAAACTCCCTTAACAAAACAGTACAACACAATAAGAAATCTTCAAGAGCTCAAAACTTCACATTTACAATACAAAGAAAACATGCACTACAACAAGCTCAAGATTCACATAACATCTACTAACACACAATAACAAGATTCAAAAATTATAAACACATAATAACACAATAACTAGTTTCTTCATGCAAGAATGAAAATATTCTT
The DNA here is from genome assembly GCA_027943335.1 of Chamaecyparis obtusa. Classification (NCBI taxonomy): domain Eukaryota; kingdom Viridiplantae; phylum Streptophyta; class Pinopsida; order Cupressales; family Cupressaceae; genus Chamaecyparis; species Chamaecyparis obtusa. The sequence goes on along the minus strand of BSBK01002214.1, from coordinate 713,725 downwards.
GAGAACTCTTCCACATGAAAACATCACAAGTAGAATGAAGAATTCCACCAACCTAGATCCAAGCTTATGGAAGAAAGTTGAAGAAGAGCCTCCTCTTTTCCTAAGTCTTCTTTCTCCAAATTAGCAAAGTCTCCAAATCTAGAGAGTGGGTGTCAAACTCTTCCAAAAGAAGAGTCCCCTCTAAAAAGGCCTCCACACAATCTCCTAGAGATAGGATCTCATTCTCATTGGATTGTCTTCTCAAGTTTCTTACATGGTTTTCAAATATGGACTCCTAAAAAAGTTGGCCAAAAAGGTGGACCAAAAACTTGCATCTTAATTGGATGAAGTTCTAACCAAGACTTTGCTTCAAAAGTGGATTTTTGGCCATTTTGAAAATCAAACTTTTGGAGGGGTCTTTTGGTCAACTATGGGTTTTCCTATGATTAAAAATTCCCCTTACCCATAGGTATATTAAGTGGGCTTACTAAAAATGGCCTAAACACACCCCTAGGCACCTTTTAAGCTCTCCCAAAACCCATGTAAAGTTCAAATTCGAAATTCATGAAATGACACCACTCCAAGCTCCCTATCTAAGAGATTTCTCATGGAGATCCTCAAGGTACTCTCCTAGGTTGATGGGAATCCAATCCCGAAGTGGACATGTCATGGCCACAAGTACACACACAAGTGTCAAGTGACACAAACAAGAAGACACATCACAAGCCATGCGGCATATCCACTTGAGCATACTCACAAATAAATAACATTAATAATTTAACATAAACATTAAATGCATTCATGCACATTACTTTCACAAATAAAATACGATACAACGAGGTTTTTGCCTCTCATTAGAAACAACCTTGGCTCGAACTAATTTTCACATATGTCTATGCTTTGGTTCCCCGAATTTACCATGGTCTAATTCGTTGCACAGTAAAGTTCAATATCAGTAGTCCAAAGAAATATAAATCCACAACATATATGAATCAATACATTCAACTTTAACAAATCATTTGTATCGCCACATACTGAATTGAAATTCACTTCGCATATTCAATGTAACCTTCTTCTCTCATGTCATCATGTGCACTCATAAGTAATTAACTTTCAATTCACAATAGAAGTCTCATCGAATCATAATTTGAATCAAATATCCATTTCCTAGTTACTTACGTAAGCATATAAAATCCATCACTTCATCCCAACATTCATAAATCAAAATAACCATAAATTAGAATTCATATTTATATCATAAAATAGTCATCAATAATTCATCACCTAATATTTAACCCGAAATGAAATACACATCTCAACCTAATTCATTTCTAGATTTTCATTTTCCTAACAACTCATATCGACATAAATTCCCTAATTGCACATCTCAGTATTTCATCTAAATTAATCATCATAATGTTAGTCATAATGTATCATAAAGTCAACATTGTGAGTATAGAAAGCATCATAAAATGTAATGTATTCTCATCTACTGTAATCAAATCTTTGTCTAAAAGAGTAAAATCTACTAAGTTAATCAAAACATTAAGCCAATTACTAGGTCTACCATAACAATAATGGAAAAGCCATAACAGGTGTAGGGTGAGGCCTCACACAAGGCCACTAGATTTGTAACCTATGAAGAGGCAAAGTCAAGGATTAAGACTGGGCTGGTTAGTAATAAGATCACAAGAAAATCAAGGAAAATGATGAAGAAGTTAGAAGAAACTCTTGGAAATATTTCTGACTCGTCGGAGGAGACACTAGTTGAACAGCCAACCAAAGGACAATTGATGATAGATAACAAGGCCTATGATAGTGAGGAAACTAAGTCTGAAAAAGAACAAGACCCTACACCGGTTCCTCCTATCCCTTCTACAAAGAAGAGGTAGTTTCCAATGTGAGCAGGACCACAGACCAGGTCTGCAACTATAGCCTCACCTCCACTGAAGAAGGTAGTAGTGAAGGTTACAAAAAGAAAAGCTACATCATCGACAAAGACATATGTGAACAAAGGAGCCAAGAATGCAGCAGAACCACAAAAGAAAAGAAGAAGACTGATAAGAAGTCAAGAGGACTTGGAAGCTAATAATGAAGAGATGAATAAAGATAAAACAATTGATGATGTTATTGAGAACATAATGGAGAATGGAGACATCTCAAACCCGAAACTCAAAAGATTTGACACATTATCAAATGATGATCAAAATAAAATAGAGGAAGCTATCATCCAGATGATGATACATTTTAAAAGAGTTCCAATAGAGTTTTCTACAGAACTCCCAGTTGCACTTGAACATAGGATAAACCAGAAATGGTCATATGCACTGGATACTGAGAAGAAGTCTAGAGAACAAGTATTAGCATCGGTAGCACCAAATCTATCTATGGATGAGATTACAAAATTTATGGAATCATCAGTGCAAAGATTCCCAATAAAAAACTGAGCTATGCAGATACTTGAGGATAACATTGCAGATCTTGAGGATTCAGGTAAACTTGTCTGGACATCTGTTATTTCTGTAATAGAACACAAGGAGAAAATTTCTTTTCAGAATCTATCTAAGAAGACACATAAGTTCAAAGATAAAGGTATTTTCATTGGTGATGATACTGCACAAGCACCTCCAAAGAAAAATATATAAGGTACCAAGGTAATTAATACACCGGTTGTGCAACAAATTTTTGAGAGTTCATAGGATGCACTAGATCTAGCAGAGATCCAAGTACAAGACATAAATGATAATGATCTACTCATTGAGGACATCACAAATGGTGATCCTGATGATAGGGACAAAGATGAGGATGTGACAATTGCACTTGCACTGACACAAGATGAAGTTCTATTTACTGAGTGTGCAGTCATATCACTACCAGGTGAGCTTCCAATCTTAGCAAAAGTGGTTGAATTATTGACCAAGGAACTACCCGAAGGATCAATCCCCAAGCAAAAACCACAAGATACAATAGGGGAGAAAACCACTGAACCTCCTGCAGAGACAAACCAACTTGAAGATACAGAGGCTGGTAAATCAGAGGCTGGACAAAAGGAAAAGGAAACAATAGAGACAAGAGTAATAGAGAGTACATCTCCAGACACAACATCAGAGGCACCTACTCATTCTATCGACACACAGGTGACTGATGAACACAAAAAGGATGACACTATGTCTATCGGTCAGCATACTCCAAGGGAAACCAATGAGAAAGCTATTGTATTAGCACAAGCACCCGAGAAGAAGAAGAAGAAGAAAAGTAAAGGAAAAGGGTCGGTCACACTGGATGAAGTCATTGTTATACCAAACTATGATCTGAGGACCCTAAGCCCCAAATAAATTAGCAAATATGGGGAGCTATGCTCAAGGAAGGCGGCACAAGAGAAACTAAGGCAAGAATCCAAAAGAAAAGAAGTCTTAACCAATGTTAGGGATATCTTACAATAGGTTGTACCTAATGTTAAAATTGATGAAGATACTCCCATAATAGATCAACTTGCCACTCTTGCCAAGAAGATCAATGCATCGGATGTGGATGCAGAAAAAAGGATGGAAGAGAGAGAAGAATAAAAAATTCAAGACAAATTAGCTGAGAAGATAAGCTAAGAAGTGGTTATCAGAGGTAATAATTGAAATTCAATCTATTACTAGTTTAATTTGCCAAATCTTGTTGAAGCTTTGCACTGTCAGATCATTCACTACCAAGATCAGTGAAAAGATCAAAGGCCATGAAAATGAGATATCAGCCAGTGCCCAAGTAGCTACAATCGAGCCACAAGCTTTTGCCAAGCATATAATTAGAGCTCAAGAACTCAGGTAGTTGATAGCAGATCTCAGGAAGCAAGAAGAGAAAATAATAGATCAGGTTATTGAGTTACAAAAAGAACTCCTACCATACCTGAAATTTTTTGAGAAGCATGTTGCAAAGACGCAAATACTTGTTACAACACTAGAAATTTCTGTGTTGGAGAACATATTTGACATGCATGCACAAGTCGGTCTTGAGAAAATTGCTCTTACCACCTTGAAAGAGGAGTGGGAAAACCTCTTGAAGTCTTTGAAGAAAACCCATCAACACATTTTTGATAAGCTGTAAGTATACTAGTTTTGTTTTTGGCATTATTATCAAAAAGGGGGAAAACATGTATATGCCAAATAAGTAACAAAGGGAAATAATGTATACTACACACTATCGGGAGCATGCACCGAGGGGTAGTACTTAGTACTTAGAAAAATTTGATGTGTATATGTATATGGTGAACATATAAGAATTTTTGAGACATTGTGTCTATATACATTCAAGTTTTGATACTAATGCCAAAGGGGGAGATTGTTATCTCTATTGAGCATTAAAGATTGTCATTAGTATCAAAGGTGATCATAGAGAAGCCATGTATATTGGTCAGTTACTTATATTGAGTCAGTCAGTAACTACAAGCAAAATAGGGCAGTCGGTTAACTATGTTACACTGATCACATAACAGTTTACCGAGCATCAGATATCAATATCGAGAGATAGTAAACACGGAGTAGCCTGGACACTGAGCACCAGGGTATTTACCGAGGAAGTTATACAATGTTTACCGACGGAAACAAGAAACATCATAGTAATCAGGAATGGCACATTTACCTATGCAAATGGTTACAATAGATTAGCAAATGTTTTACCAAGATCGAGGAGACTTTAATGATGAGATTTTCATTTAATGCAATGATGATCATTTGTAATATTTTGATCTAGGTCATTTTTGTACACCGTAGATCTTAGGGTTTTTCCTAAGATGTGTAGACCTAATTTTGTAAGCGACATAAAGTAGTATGCTATATATTGTATGTTTACATCATTTATAAAGTATGAATGAAGATGAAGTGGATGAGATCTGATATATGAACTTGCACTTGAAGCTTTAGCCAAACTTCAAGTCTATCAGTTTGATAGTGAAGAACGGATTGTAGAGTGAATAAGAAGGCTAACTGAGTAGTACAGAGAAGACATTCATCACAGGGAAGGTGATATTTTATGAGTACTTTATTGATCTATATCAGACATTGAAGTTGTCATTATAGAAGATACAATCCTATTGCTTTCTAACAATTGTAATAGAGTATGGTTAAAATCTCTTAACAGAGTAGACTTAACAGTCTTTTGTAAATCTCTTAACCGAGTCCACACTCAAGTAGTGTTATCTAAATCCTATAACTAGGTAGATCTAGCTGATCTAATTGTTACTCCTAACAGGGTAAGATCATCAGAAGTGATCAAAACTTGTAGCCTTAATAGGCCAACCCTTTCGATCTGTAGTAGTAAAGAATTTGTGGGTGTCATCCCCACCTTAGTTTTTACCTTCTAACAAGGGTTTCTGTGTTACCAAAATACTTGTGCTATGTGATTGTTTATTGTTGATTTCATATTGTTTACTTTCCTAAGTTAAATGAATGAATGATACATGCATTAGACGTAAGCTATTTTGCAAGGTTATCATAGTTTACTATTATAGATCTGGAAGGTTTTTGAGTAAAAGTTTTTAGTGGACACTAATTCACCCCACCCCTCTCAGTAACTTATCTCACCTTATTACAACACCCGAAGATCCTCCCCATGCTCTTGGTCCCGTGATAGATGATCTGATGTAGATTTGTGTACATCTCTACTAGCATTAGTGTCCCCCAGGCTATTGGGACACCTGCATCCACAATCTGCACAATCACTAGGATCAACATTAGTGTCACCCTGTCCCTCCTATTTTTGGGGCAATATACCCCGATACTAGTCTGCACATGAAGAAGTATATCTGTCATGCCATCAGTGTTGTTGCTTTCTTCTCCACAAGAGCTTGTTTCCCATGTCATAGCACTAGCACTACCCCTAGTCCTAGAAGGGGGCTACTGCCTATAGCTATGTGTACCTCCCTATTACTGCCACCACCAGTGTGCCTCGAATGGGTAGCTCGAATATTCGATACACATCCTCCAGCATCAATATCATCTCCCCTGTCGACAAATGAAACATCTGAGTCTTTGAATGTCATTGCTCATAGAGTTCTATCACTAAAGCCATAAATGTCCTCCTCCAGTGCATCCATGCTAGGTACCCCAACCCAAGTGTGTCCACCCACACCCAGTCTGCAGGTGTGAACTACTCTCCCACTACCAATACTGTCACATGCCGCTCTCAGCTAGTCAGCCGAACCAATGACCACTACACCCAAGACAAACCAATATGTCAAAATTTCCTCTATACCAAAACCTTTTTTCTTTCCCTCATTCCCGCCACCTACCCTTTTTTCCCATGTTCCCACAAAATCTGTTCTCTCTACATTCCTGTGAAGATTCCCTTTTACCCACATTCCTGCCATCATGGGAACATGTTGAAAAACCCCCCTATCTTGATGCAGGAACATGTTCCCATGCCGCCCTTCTAGCCCCCCTACCATCCTGCGAATGCCTTTTTTCAACTTCCCAATGACTTCTGCTTCGGGAACGCGATCCCTAAAGAATGCCTTGTAGGAATGTGGTCCTGCTAGATTACCCTCCCAACCTTCAGACTTATGTGATCCCGCAAAATGTGCCTTGCCCCACCAATCACCACTTTCCTAGCAATTTTTGTAGGAACGCATTCTCACGAGCGCGGGTGGGTTCCTATCAATCTTTCACTCATGGGATCACTTGTTTTCCTATCTAAAAATGCAATAAATGTGACAAATACTCAATGAAATGGCATATTTTTCAAGCCTACCTCTCAGTCAGGGATCCCATGTCACCAGACACATTGCACAATGTCAAATCAATGCATCGGTCACCCTCTCTTTGCCATCTCATCCTCACTTATCAAAGCTCCAAATCATAGACTTTTGGCTTGAAAGTGTGCAAATGACTTGATTTTGGCCCTCTTGGCCCTTATTAAGGCCCTTCCATACCCTAATTTTTGCCTCTGAACACCCTTTCACCTCCCGTTTTCTCCCCTCATGCCACATCTTCCCCTCCATTGCCTTTTTCATCTCCATTTTCCTTGTCCATATCCCTTCTTAGCCTACAGCACACCTTCCTCACCTTTACTTTTTGAGATGCGACCAAGACCCTTTTTCTTTCTATGTCACCCTCTTGAGGGGGCATCACCCAGCCTAACATCTCGGCCCATAATCTGAGGCATTTTTTCTATCTAGTCCATTCTTTGTGTCATCTATTATTGCTAAAACATATTCGAAATAGAATTATTTTAACACAATGTCGAAGAGGGGAAAAATGTAGACACCTAAATTTGATTACATAAATAATGCAGTGCATAGGTCGGAGGATCCATTTAAGGATTGTCCAAGTTGGCTGCAAATGAACACAGTGTGGAATAACACAACACGATCTGAATCTTAATCCAATTTTCATTAACATGACCGAGTGGAAGGCCTTTCGGTTTAGGGCCAATTACAATCAAAGAGTAATTCTGCAAGATCACAAGATCTAGTCCATAATCAACATCAACTAGTTCAATTCTGAGATAAATTAGAAATTGATGGAAACCCTAAGGTAGATCTAAACTTGTGCTCGCAAGCCACCAAGCAATCTCCTTGGCTCCATGCCTCAGCCACTAGCTCTGCTATTACAAACTATCAGATAAGAATCTGATCTGCAAGATCAGTCATGATCTTTTCCACAACTTCACTTTATCTGATCTCTTAGATCCGTGATCAATCTCCCATACTTGATGTCCTAAACAACTACCCAAACACCTCTTTAAATACTAATCTTTAGCCACAGGTCAGCTGGAAGAAATAATTAACTTCTAAGCCAAGTCAACTTCTACTACAAACAAATATTAAATGCAACAAGTGGTCGGCTCTCAAATAGCCTTACAAACATTTAATTCTCTATGTCAGCCTCAACCACTACACAGGAGAATCAAACCAAAGCTACCAATAATAAACACATCAAGTCGGCCAAGCAATTGTTCAAGAACTCCATTCAGTGAGCCTCAACTACAGAGCATTAGGGAAATAACTGAGCACCAGTGAATTAACCGAGAAAGATAAACATCATCAAGCACCATGTTGACTGAGCACCACAAGCATTACTGAGTACCACTTTCACCAAGCAAGAGAGATTACCCAATTTCTTCAGAGACTAAGCTTCCTTTCTTTAACCGAGACCATCAGTCAAAGCTACAACCAAGTAACACATAACCAAAATATCACACCTCCATGCAAATTTGCTAAGTACCAAGAATGCCCCTGCATTAGACACCCCAGGTTTGAAAAGATGTTCATATGTGAGAGGAACATCTTCCAAGATTCAACACATAAATCTCGAACTAGTTCTTCACATACATGTCCTCCACCTTTTCACTTTGCATATCCTTCCACTTATGTTTCATCTACCTCTTCAAGTCTTTCCTTGACAATGAACAAGCATGATCTCCACACTGATCATCCAACCTATCAGGTTCTGACAACTCAACTCAGTTACCAAAACTCAGGTTACTCCTACCGAACGTTGTATCTGGAAAAGGCATCAAGGAAAACTTCTCATCATCCTTCTCAATAGTAAACACATTTCTGACATAGTCATACATAGCTCTAAAATCATATTGCCAAGGTCTATCGAGCAATATATCACAACTATTCATCTCAACAATGTCACACAACACTTGATCCTTATACTGATCAATCTAAAAATCAACAAGACATTGTTCCCTAACCTCCAGGGCATGAACATCTTGTAACCAACCAATCCTATAAGGATAAGGATGTCTAATCCTCTTCAAACCAAGTTTCTGAACTACCTCCTCAGCTGCAAGGTTATCAGTACTACCACTATCAACAATGACATTACAGAGGTTACCTTCTGATTTGCACTAAGTCCTAAACAAGTTACTCCTCTGACAAGGTTCCATCTTTGTACTGAGCAATGTTCATCGAACCAACAAGTTCTCAGATTTATGTTCATTTTGTACTTCCTCCTTCACCACAGTAGTCTGTCAGCCACCAAGCTTCTTCTGTTGAGTACACTCAAAAGAACGATGGCCTTCACCTCCATAGTTGTAACAAGTACCTTTAAAGATAACCTTCCTTTTCTTCTTCTTCGGTTCCACAGGTTTTAGTTCATCTTCTACAGTCAGTTTGTCCTTCAGTAAGTGATCAATCTTCTCCTTCCCTCGAGAGTTACTATTTTTCTTTCTCTTCAACTTATCTTCCTCCTTCAGAGCATACTGATAAGCATCTTCCACTGATTCAATCTTTAGCATTCCAAGCTCATCCTAGATATTGAATTTCAGATCATTCACATACTGAACTACCTTTTCCTTACCAAGTTCTCTATGTGTAGATCAGATAGTAAGTTTGTAGAACTCCTCAGTATAGTCTTCAACAATCAAATCCTTTTGCTTTAGATTTTGCAACTTCTTAAACAATTCAAGTTCATAGTCAGCTGGTATGAACTTATATTTCAACTTAGTCACCATCAACCTCCACCAATTGATCTTCATTTCACTTGCATCCTCTCTTTCTCTTTGCAGTTCTTTCCATCAAAGAGCATCATGCCCTTTCAACTTTGTTTGTGCCAATCTCACTCTAAGAGGATCTTCAATTTCTTCAAGCTCAAAGAAGTCTTCCAATTCACCAATCTAGTCAATCAAGTCCTCAGGCTTCAAAGTACCAGAGAAATTAGAAACTTCCACTTGGTAACTATTACTTAACCAAGCTTCCAATCTATGCAACCAACCAGTTCTATCTTCACTAGATCTGTCTCTTTGGTCATCACCACTAGATCCAGTAGGCTCAAAGTTTTCAGCAACTTCCTCATAGCCATCTTTAGTACCAAGATTACTTGCCATACCAGCAACAACTCTCATGATCTTAGCAATCATGTATGTCTTCATCAACTCTATCTCAGATCTAACATCGAATTTGACTTTATCAGCAATCTTTGATTCCACAACATCATAAAGATTTTCAATTTATCTAGGGTCCAATCTTCTCGGAGGCATCCTTCAAAATCTTCAAAAATCCCAAAGAAAAAAATCACCAAAAGGGTCCTGGTGCAAACTATCTCAACTCAAAGATCAATTCACACACTCAAGATCAACTTGCTCTGATACCACTTGATGTAGTGCACATGTCAGAGGATTCAATTAAGGACTATCCAAGCTAGCTACAAATGAACACAATGCAGAATAACACAACAAGATCTGAATCTTAATCCAATTTTCATTAACATGCCCAACTATGAGGCCTTTTAGGTTAGGGCCAATTACAATCAAAGAGTATTTTTGCAAGACCACAAGATCCAGTCCAAAATCAACATCAACTAGTTTAATTCTGAGACAAATCAGAAACTAATGGAAACCCTAAGGCAGATCTAAACTTGTGCTTGCAAGCCACCAAGCAATCTCCTTGGCTCCAAGCCTTAGCCACTAGCTCTGCTATTACAAACTATCAGATAAGAATCTGATCTGCAAGATCAATTAGGATCTTTTCCACAACTTCACTTTACCTAATCTCTCAGATCTGTGATCAATCTCCCACACTCGATTTCCTAAACAACTACCCAAACACCTATTTAAATAATAATCTTTAGCCACAAGTTCGATGGAAGAAATAATTAACTCCTAAGCCAAGTCGGCTTCTACTACAAACAAATATTAAATGCAACAACTGGTCGGCTCTCAAATAGCCTTACAAACATTTAATTCTCTATGTCAGCCTCAACCACTACATAGGAGAATCCAACCAAAGCTACCAATAATAAATACATCAATTTGGCCAAGCAATTCTTCAAGAATTCCAGTCGGTGATCCTCAACTACTGAGCATCAGGGAAATAGCCAAGCACCAGTGAATTAACCAAGCAAGCCAAGCATCATCGAGCACCATGTCGACCGAGGGCCACAAGAATTATCGAGTACTACTTTCACCGAGCAATAGAGATTACTGAGTTCCTTCAGAGACCGAGCTTCCTTTCTTTAAATGAGACCGTCAGTCAAAGCTGCAACCGAGTAACACATAACCAAAATATCACACCTCCATGTAGATTTGTTGAGTACCAAGAATGCCCCTGCATCAATAAATTAGTAATCTTATTTATTTTTCTCCTAGGACATCATGTTAGTTAAATATTATTATTTAATTAATTCATGTCATCCCCTAGTTAATTAATTTAATTAATTAACTATAGTCTAATTACTTATCTAAATGACAAGCCTATGGTCTGATAATTAATTAATCCCTCTTCCTCTATTAATTTAAATGGATATACTTATCTATTTAAATTAATTCATGAAACTCATTTTCCTCTCACTTGGAATTAAATAAATATTTAAAATCCAACTCTTAACCCTTAACCAAGACCATCCCAAACTCCTATCATGTAGTTCATACTCACCCCAACCAATTCACCCATACTAATCCTTTTTAATTAGCTAATGACCCATGATTAGCTAATCCAACCCTCCACTCATTCTCTCTCCTCCCATCACATCCTCCTAAATATCCCACTTGCCTCCTAATCCAAGCCTAATCACCCCTTAAATATTTGCACAATCATAATCCATGGATTAAGAAATCCTAAGCCAACTCAAGTCAACCCTCATGTCACATCTTCACATCCCTCAATTCCCTCACCTCATGTCAACTTTAAATGCTCTTACATGCCTCTTACACACTCCACCTTTCTCTTACACCTTTGTCCCCTCTCACATCTCCCAAAATGGTCACATTCCTCCATTTCTTCCAACCACTCCCATTGTGACACTTGTCACAATGAGATGCATTTGAAAAAGCACAATCCATGTGCTCCCCTCAAATGCATTTTGGCCCTTCCTTGGGTTTGCATCTTGATGATCTGTTCATCCCTCCTCTTGCCTATAAATTGATCCCTCTTCTCCTTCAAATCCATCAACCATTAAAGCAAAGTTATCATGCCCATATGAGAGCCAAAAACATCCAAAGCAACCTTATTATGCCAAAATCTCTCCATATTTGATGAATCTTGAGCAATATCATTTGAGCACACATTCCATCTTTGGACAAATCCTCTACACTTTGGAGGCTTTTTGGGTTTAAGGTTTGCATTCCCTTTTGGTTCTTTTGCTTTCACTTTGTAGGTCTAATCTTAAATGTTTTATCTTCTTTGTTTTGTTGAATGGTAACTTAGTTTAGTATTCTTAGACACTATATTTTAGATATTACATATTTTTATGCTACACATTTTCCTGAATATAAAAAGTCGAGTGTGTCTGACCACCTTAACTTAGTCTAAACTTTATCAAATTGAAAGAATTGTTTATTATTATTGTATTAGGTGAATCATAGAATGTGATGTATATTTCATATTTCAAAAATGTTATATTGTTTTAAGGTTATAGTTGTTTTTCAAAGAGTCTATCAATCAAGACTTCTTTTTCACATTGCCACTTTTTGGCATACCATGATCCTGCACATACCCTGTTACTAGATTTTATAAGGGTTTACAAAGAAGCATTTTAGTTGCATTCTTCACCAAATTTATAAATAGTTTCCTCTCTTTCAGTGGTGGAGTTTTTTCTTGAAAGAGTTTCTCCATGTAAATATGGTTTTTCATGTGTAATGGTTTTCTTCTTCTTATTTTGATTTCGCAATATATTTATTAAGGTTTAATCATTAGTTTCATATTTTCATTAAAACCAAATAAGCTCATCCTACAAGATTCCTTAATCATTGTTTTTATAATATTTGGTATCAATTTTAATGTTTCTCTCGAGGAGTGTTTTTTCATTACAATGGGAGATTTTGTTTTGTGGATTTTTTTATAGATTTGAGGAAGGTTGTACACCATGGCTTCCACCTCTCATCAAGATACTAATAAGCTCAATAGAACTGGATACGAGATGTAAAAGTTAGAATTTGATATCTCCTTGAAGAGAGATATTAGTGGCTTTATGTTTATAAAGAATCAAAACTAAGTCTTAGTTTCTAGAGGAAGAATTGAACAAAAATGAAAAGAACTCATGATGAACCATTCAATTCTATCTTATAGACTTTGTCCTCCTAAATGTCTCTACATAAGACATTACATATAAGATATGGAGAAAAATAGGTGAAATTAGGAAAACTAAGATTTTCTCTAATGAGATAATTTTGAAAAATGTTTTTATTTTAATATTTCTATTTAGATTCAATATTGACGATTGTATTCTCTAGGAATGAGAGAGGTTGATTCAATTATTGAACATTTGAGTGCTTTTAATTTTATTATAACTCAGCTTGCTATAATAGATGTCAAGATAAAAGATGATGGTAAATGCATTATTTTTATTTTTTCTTTGTGATACATATGTATTGGTCCCAACAAGATCAATTCAATGTTACAACTAATCTACCCCAATATGGCATCCAATTTCCATGGTTAAAACACCTATTCCTCTTTCACTACGCTTCTTAACACTCAAACTTGACTCCCAACTTCTATAGTTTATTCCAAAACAATCTAGGGTCTCCTCATACATCACTCAAAATGTTTGATTAGACTATAGCCACCCAATCAACTGATTCTTCAACAAAACCATTACCCGGCTCAAATTAGGCCTAATCCTAGTAGCCCTATTTAGAGGCTAATCCAAGATTTTTTCATAACTTTCCCAAAACAATCCCCCAAAAAATTACTGATTAAAGTACCCTTTTCAAATTATTATAACATATCCAATAATCAAATATGGTTTCTTTGGACCATAGGTACATAACAATACCCTACAATAGTGCAATTAGGCCTAATTAGCCTACTTTTCCAAATAAAATACAAGAGAATCAACTTCCCAAGTTATCAAACAATGAAATATTATTGAATTAGGGTCTTTAAAAAAATATTTTCACACCCATTTGTATATCCATGCTCATTTGATGGGCTAACTACAAAAACCTCACCTTTATGCCCTTAAAACTAGGGCTTCCTCAAAAATCCTTCTCCAATCACTTAAAAATCTCAAACCAAGTTATTTCACCATGTACCTAACATGTAAAAACACATTAAAACATAAAACCATACCCTAATTAATATTGTTTGTTAGATCTAATACCTGCTCTTCAAATCCCTTGCACCTTCTCTAGCATTCTTGACTATAATTTGGTGATCACCAACTCCAACTTGTATTTCTTCATTCTTCTTAGTATATTATTCTATAATACATGGTTTTGGACTAATTCCTAAAGTAAGAGGGACAACATAAAGAGGAATGAGCCTCAACCCCTCATTTGACTCCCAAAACAATACCAAAACTATCACCTGTAGTAGGGTCTGGGGACATTCAAGATGATTTGATCAAGAACAGATACAAAGACCTTCAAAATAAATTAAAATTCTTTCCAAAAATTCAAGGAATTAGAAGAGGAACTTTACCAAATCATAGATGAAAGAAAAAATGTTACAAAAACAAAATACTATTCAGATTTTCCTTCATAGTTGCAGAAACCAGTGATTCTTCATTGATGAAATTGTTCCCTTTTACATTCCAAACTCCTCTTCACATTAAAAAACCTCAAATGGGCGTGATTGAATTATTTTTGAACACATATGAACTCCCCAAACCACCTACACCCACTCAAACTACAAAACTGCCATTTGAACATAACTTGTTGTTAGGATTCAAATTCAAGTTTGTAAACTTTTAACCCATTAACCTTAAAAGTATTTCATCCATTAAAAAAGGCTTTATTTTGGCCTTGTTACATCATTAATTAATTAAAATAAATTATCCCCCATCTAGACACTCTTTATTACATATTTTTCCATTATGATAAATTTGACAATATTTGACAAAATGAAAATATTGACAAAACTATTACATGAAATGGAATTTAAGCCTTATTACAAACTTCTAGGTCATGAATGACCCTTAGCATATCAAAAATTCCTTATAGGCATCATAGGTCTACTAGGAACCCTTGGTGATCTTGCACCATACTCCTCCCTTATGAAAAATCTCTTGTTGCAAGAGAATAGGGGTCTTATCCTTGCACCATGCATCTTTCTAGCAGGTCTCTTGCAACTTATCTCTTTTCCAGGGGACATCTATTGGAATATTGATGATATAGATGAAATTTATGATGAGTATGAAGAAAAAAATTTCATTTCTAGAAAACCATTCAATCGATGAAGATCATTTTTTCTAAGTATGTGAGGGTACACCAACTGGTACACAGGTATAGCCAACCGGTAAGAACTAAGCTAATTGGTAAGTAGAATGATAATCAATACATAGGAAGGTAACCAGTGAACAAGACAATAGGTGAAGGATAGATAGATAAAGGGAGAAGATCGATAAAGGATAACCAGTGAGACCATGAATAAGTATAGGTAAAATTCAAGACACTAGCAACTAGTCAGAATGGTGAACAGGTATAGAGAGAGGTTATTAAACAATTTTACTTAATTATCCAAATCGGTCACGACGGTGGAAAATTCACAAAATCTTAACAACAAAGAAAACATAGTACATTGTTCGAGGAGATGATTGAGTCAATTTATAGGAACTTTTGGATAATGTTTTCATGATTCGAAGGCATGTTTGACAATTAAAATTACAGGAACAAATATTGCATATTAGAAATAAAAACATATGTTATGATTTGGCCGATGTAGAAAGGATTTTATGTTTTTTGTGAGTTAACTGAGATTGAAGAAACACGTTTGGAGAGAATTTAAAACCCTAATTAGGTTTTACACTTAGCAACAAGGACTGTATATTAGGACAAAGTTGCAAGAAGCAAAATGTTGTTGTAGTTATGAAATTGTTGTTGTGAAAAGTTGATGAAGAATTGAAGCTACAATCACAGAGCTATTTGCACACATGTTACAGAGTTGAATTCACAACAAGAGAAGAGCATAAGGGATCAGATCAACATTGTAGATTTCATATCACAAGTCAATTTATCTTGTTGTATTCCTAATAGTTTCAACAAGTTTGAGTAAATCCCTAATAGGGTAGTCTTTAACAAGACTTTTTTGTAAATCCCTTAACAGGGTGAACACTATAATAGTGGGATTAAATCCTCTAACAAGGTATTTGGTAATAGGATTTTTGATACTTATAACAAGGTATCAGTCACTCCTAATAGGGTGAGTTACCTAGAAAGTGACAAATTGTAAGCTCCTAACACAACACTCTTTTCAACTGTAGTGAAAGGATTATAGGTTACATACCCACTGTGGTTTTTCCATCTGACCAATGGTTTCCATGATAAAAAAGAATAAGTGTGGTATGTGTGTCCATGTATTGTCATTTGGTTTATTACACTTTTACATTATAATTTCAGTTATATGCTTCATAGTTTGGAAGTTTATTTTGTTGGTATTT
Source organism: Chamaecyparis obtusa (assembly GCA_027943335.1). Taxonomy (NCBI): domain Eukaryota; kingdom Viridiplantae; phylum Streptophyta; class Pinopsida; order Cupressales; family Cupressaceae; genus Chamaecyparis; species Chamaecyparis obtusa. The sequence continues at coordinate 697,436 of BSBK01002214.1, read as the reverse complement.
AAGGGTATCAATAAAAGTTTAAAAATTTTATTAGTAATGATTCACTCCTCTTCTCAATGCCTATTGTTTCCAACAACATCTATTTCAATAAAAACTCACCATTCTTCCATCTACAACTTGCAACTAACTTGTGACACACATTAGATGTCAAAAGAAAATCATTAATAATCTACCTTGTATAGTCATGAAATGGTTGTTGCTTCTTCTTTACCAATTGCTTCCCAAGGTCCAAATGACCTTTCAATTTTCCCACCACTGACATACCTTTACTTCCTTCAATATTTATGTTCAAAGGACACTCAATGTCCCCTACAATCACATTGTTCTACATAATTGTGTACTATAGACCTGTGAACATCTTTAGTTTACTATAAAAACCTTCCTGTTGTTTCTCCTCTGAATAATTCCTACACTTATAATTTCTTCCTTTAGTTATGTCCTCCTTATGAACCTGCACATTTAAATATTATTTATTGCCTATACATATAACTCTTGTTTCAAGACATTGATCAACTTGCAAAGGTGTTAAAGTAAAAAATTTTCCATTTTTATGAACAACATAAGTATTATGATAACCATTAGTATATGTCCTTCTCATGTACATCCAAGGAATTCACATGAGTATATGGAAACAAGTCATTGGTACGATATCACATAAAACCTTGTCATGATAATCACAAATAGAAAAATCTACATAGGTTTGGTCTTGGATTAAGAGAGTTTGTTATCAGTTACCCAAGATGCTTTGTAGGGCCTACTATGTGGTAACCTTTCCAATTGCAACTTATTGACCATTTCTTGAGAGACTAAGTTATCAAATGAACCTGAATCAACAATCCTTTTACAAATTTGACCTTGGATCTTGCATTGAGTTCTAAAGGTGGATACCCTTGGTTGAACTTGTTGATGCATTGGTCCTCTTCTAAACATTAGAAAATCACCTTTGAGCACTAGATTTGCATTTCTATAAGCTTTGACCTCTTCACTCTCTTCCTCTTCCTATACCAACTAAACTCTCTTTACATTCTTTCTTCCACCACTAGTTGAAGCATTCTCAACTTTCTCAGGAAACTTATAAAAGGGGTGCCCAACCTCTCCAAAATTGTAGCACCTTCCTATAAACACTCTAGATCCTCTTTCTCCACCCCTAGATCCTTTAAAGTCTTTCCTTGAATCAGAAACTTTCTCCTTGCCTTTTTTTTGTTCTCTTGGTTCCTCTTGGGTTTGTCTTGTTCCTCTACCCCTTCTACTAGTTTCTCTTCCACTTTCTTGCCTCTCTTGTCTCCTATTGAACTTATCCTTGACCTTAATAGCCAACTTGTAGCACTCCTCAATAGTCCTTGGTGTAGAGAGACTAAGTTCATCTTGGATATTGAGTCTTAGTCCTCCTAGGTACCTTGCTACTTTTTCATCCACATGCTCATCAATTGTTTCCCTTATGTCAAGATTGTGAAAATACTCAATATAGGCTTGGACATCCATGTCCTTATTTTTCATATTTTGAATCTTTTCATACAATTGCACCTTATAGTCATTAGATAAAAATTTCTCCTTAATTTTGTCCACCATTCTATACCAAGATGTGATATGGGGATTCCCATTCCTCCATCTTTCAACTTGCACACAATCCCACCATAAAAGAGCATGTCCATTCAATCTTGACTTAGAAATCTTCACCTTTTAATTATCCTCTACATCTTCACATTTAAAGAAATTTTTGAGCATACCAAACCAATCGATGATTTCTTCTCCATCCATTTTTTCATCATACATAGGAAAATTCGACTTGCCTCTAGAATCACCAATCCTAAGAGCCTTGATAAACTTTTTCATCCTTGCATCTTTGGGGTTTAACTCTTCCTCTTATTGAGGGTTTCCTTCTCCTTCTTCATCCTCAACTTCTTCCTTATTAGTGTCTTCCTCAGTGGTCCTTCCTCTTCTTCTTTCTCTAGCCTCTATGGATTCCATCCTTTCCCTTAGGGCTCTCAACTCCCTAGAAACAACATTAACTATTGGAGGAATCTTGACACTAGCCTCTCACCCAAACCTTCAACCTTTACTAGAAGTGATATTGCTACACACTGTCACTACACACCATCACTCCTAGAGGAAATATTGAACCATATATATCAGATGAAAATAATTTATAATTTTGTTAGAATACTCTTTTAAATATTACCATTTTTTTCACAAAGATAATGTTCTCTAGGAGATGGAAAAAAGATAAAGAAAAGAGACTAATTGAGCCTAAAGGAAATTGTGCGCTTGCATATAAAATATTTCTTGAATTAGTTTCTAGAGGAAAGGTTTTACTCAAAGAGGTTTTTTTTTGTATCACTATGTGGCTTGAGGCCATAAAGAGTATAATGTAGGAGATATACTCCATTGAGTCTTAGATCAATTCGGTGTATCTGTAACTTTGAACTAGAACTTGACTTGCCTGGATCCAAAAAAATTGGCATTGACAAGTTTCATAAAATATTCTTTGAGTTGTAGTGTGTATATGAAATACCTTCATAGGACCTTAATTCAATTAAAATCAATTCACCATCAAAAGATCTATATTATTTAACAATTCAAATTGAAAGTAATTAAGAACATCCTATGGATCTCTATCTAAAAGGACTAAAAGAACTCTCTCAGTTAAAAAGCATTCCTAAAGTGACAATGCTTACAAAAGGAATGAAAAGCTTGATGAAATGATGGATCTAATATGAAAATTGAATGCAAATTAAGCCAAATTTAAGTGAATTTACCTATTTTACATGCTCAAATTGATTCAAAACTAAGATGATTTTTTCCATTATAATGATGCTATGAATGATCTACAAGTTTTCCTCCAAAGATAGTGGATGTGAATTGCCTATAGTGATGATGCAATGAAGGTGGTGATTTTGTCTAATTATGCTTACTATTTATAGGATTTTCCAGGGGTAGGGGGTTGAGTTAACAATGATCAATCTTATGGTTGAGTTGTGTTTGTTGAGGTGTCTTAAATGAAGGGACAAGATTGATTTATTTAAATTGAAGGGTCAAGATATAAAAGCCTATTGAGTAATCCATGTGCACACAATATCCCTCTCCTATTGATTGAATTGATTTTTTGTCTTGTTGTGGTAGGTGACGGAATTATGATTTATAAATTTAAACAATTAATTAATTTATCCATGTATAAAAATTAGAAGGGTTGGATTTAATTATTGAATTAAACTATATAAGTAATTGATTAAATCAATTACATAGCTATTTGATTTTTACATTTAATTAATCAAAATGGCTTATATTTAATCAATTATTATCTTTGACTTGGTTTGACCATTTTTAGGTGTATACAAATGCCCCTTTTTGAATCAATGTACAAAGCGCATTGGCTCAAAGATTGTATGCTATTTGATTTTTGATGTCTGATGCAAATTTGATTGACTCAATCATGTGATGTTGATCCAAGGGTAATAAAATATTGATGTGAATCCTTGATTTTCAATTTTGAATAATTTTGATACCCCAATGATGATACACCTACTTTGGATACACCCAGGGTGCAAACCAAGAATGATTCTGAAGAATTCTGGTTGTCATCTATTACTTTTGTAATTACTTCCAAAGTTGTCTGTAAAAGTTGTTCTGATACTGAAAACTCTACTTTTTCCACATCTGAAGATTTTTGCAATCCATCTATATAAATGGATTTCTAAGACTTGGAAAAGGATAATTGCATTGGACTGCACCACACCACTCAGGGACCGCAAAAATGTCAATCAATTAGTCCTTCTAAGAATAGAGGTCTCTGTAGTCGGTCAAGTATTGTGTAGATTTTTGGTATTTTTGGCTTGTGAAAAAGGTTAATGGATGCATGGTGTTCTGATAATTTTGGTGTGTTATTTTGGTTCTGGTCCAATACTGTGATGTATGAATTTTAAGGAGATTAATACAAGGATGCAACAGAGATTTGTTGCTTCAAATCTTCTCTCCTACAGTGGTGTTATGGTGTATGTTATGTTATGCTTTTCTTTTAACTCAAGGAGTTAAGTAAATTATTAGTGTAACTTGACAAAATTTCAAGGTGTTGTGGAGGATTGTGATAGGAAGAGGGTTTAAAGTAACAATAGATTTTCACTTGCAAGGTGAGTGAATAGATCACCATTCATGATGAGGATCATTTTGAAATACGCCCAATGAATAAGGGACTGATCAAAAAAATTGCAATTAAGATGATATTCATTTTCTCTCATAGATATATCTCAAAGTTAAATCAAATCTTTCAAATTAAAGTTGTAGAACTGAAATGTTAGCCCCTTCTTATGCTGTGAGTGAGTTGATATTGTGATTGGCTCTCATAGTTTCACTTGAGTTTCATAAGCAAGAGAAGATTAATGGGTGTAATAATTTTGATATCGCTCTGATACCATGTAAGAATTTGCCTAAAGCAAAGAATAAAATGCCAAGATCTAGAAGCTCAAGAGATAGCACAAGAGAGATAGGCAAAATGATCAAATAATTGATTATAGCCAAATTAAATTAAATACAACGTATGAGTGCCTAAATATATAGGAAATGCAATATAACTACATGATAATGATATGATAAGTTGTCAACCACACTAGGTGGAATCACATGTCCACCAAAGATGGATCATCCTCCATTGTACATCAAAGTATGTGAAACATGTGCAACAATGAGAGGATGATAATGTGATAAGAGCACTAAAGGTGGATCTCACACATAAAGAGGTACGTGATGACAACTATCACACCTAAAGTTGAAATTATCCTAACCATGTGCTAAAAAAGAAATGAAAACTCCTAGGTGTCTCAAAGAAAACTAATATGCAAATGCATTATCCTAAGTAAACTTATGTAACGTGTAATTAGTAATATTTAATTACACAAACACCCCTCGTTAAGTACAACTTAGGGGAATGTACTTAAGCTTACAATGCTATATGAAAATGCATGATGGGTCCCAACTACTAGGCTAAGTTAGGTACCCATGTAAAAATTGCAAATGCAAAAGATATGCAATGTAATCTTTCATAAAGTGGAGAAAGATAGAAAATCTCATGGGAAAAATCCTCCCCCAAAAAGAGAAATGAATACAAGATGCATGGATGGATGGAGTAATCAAGACCCCTCCATTATGACATACATCAGACATATACAATAAAGAATCCCCCCAAAGGAAGGAAATAGGGAAGAGAGACAAAGTAGCCCCCCCCCTCAATGTTGAATCTCCTACAAAGATGGTCCAAGATGTTGACCAATACTCCTTCATAGGAAGAAAAAAGAGTCAATGTTGCACTAAGAATTCCAAAGTGTGACAAAAGAAGGTACCAATGTCGATGTAGAATGACTGATGAAATGCCCATTAAGATATGATAGAGATGAGGCATGGAGACAACTGCATGCACCAACTGGGTACTCTTAACTGACAGGTTGGTATGCTTGAACTTTTTTCATGCGTCCATTGATTGGTTGGAGCATAACCTTCAAGAACCATGTCCCATGATATTCCTAATCTACTAACATAGGGATTACGTCAAATGTGTCATCAAGGACAAGGTACAAATAAAATGTGGCACTTTATGATAGTGCGTGTACAACATTGCTCACGCAAGAGCATACAACATCAAATACAAAGCTGGAAACATGTAGAAGATGAAAGCACAAAAGATGCCCTGTCAAATGCTGCAGGAAAAGGTGTCCTCATGTTGGCCTTTTGCCAGGAAGTCTTTTGGACGAAATTGGCCTCCCCCCTGGCTACTGGTTGAATGATGATGCAAAATAGGTATACAAATGAAAAAGAAAAAATTGTGTTCCCAATTTTGCTTATTTATTAATATTTTGTTTTTCAAAATCCCAATGAATTTAAGAAAAACATTTATTAAAATTCCCCAAAAAAACTTTATTAGCAAATAAAGAAAAACACAATTTGTTTTTAATATTTAGAAAAAAACTTTATTAAATACTTAATAAAGAAAAACATAAAAATGTTTTATTAAAAATAAAAATTTTATTAAAAAAACTTATTAACAAAAATATATAAACAAAGTTTTTATTTATTAAAAAAACTTTAAATAAAACAAATTTAAAAAAAAATATTAAAATAAACTTTTTAAAACATTTTAAAAAACTTTTGAGGGACCGAATTGTAGTGTGGGTACCACACGCAGTGGTGGTACCACACTCTAGTGTGTACTGTCTGCAATGTGTATCGCCTGCAGTGTGGTACATCACTACAGTGTGTATCGCATGCAGTGTGAATAGCCTGCAGAGCGGTACTGCGACACAAAAAACTATTTTTTATTTTTTTAAACAAACTTAAAAAAATGAAATCCCCCCAATATTTGATTTTTAATTTTTTGATTTTTCAATTTAAAATGAAATTTATTATTAAAAAAATCATACTTGCACTCTGCGTAAATCCGTACGACGGGCATGGAGGGAGAATTTTTCTTTCGAGACCAACTGCGTCTGATCTGGGTGAATGAACAGTTGATATTGGGGTTTTTGGCTACTCTGACCACAATGACAATGTCAATTTTTTCCCAAAGTGCTCCAAATTTGAAGATCGGCCTTAGGGGTCCGATTTGCAAAAACAATTTGCCTCTAATTTGATATTTTATCAAAGTAGGTAAATTTATAGTCAAAATTTATGGAAACAACCACTTGGATGCAATGGTGAGGTTTGATCTTTCTCAAGACTCTCCCACAAAATGCTGATCCCAGATCTGAATCGTGGCCCTCCAAAAGTTGAAGCAATGAGCTCTCCAATGGCTATGCAATGAAATCTTCTACGACTCTGATACCATGTAAGAATTTTCCTAAGGCAAAGAATAAAATGCCAAGATCTAGAAGTTCAAGAGCTCGCACAAGAAAGATAGGAAAAATGATCAAATAATCAATTATAGCCAAATTGAATTGAATACAAAGTTGGAGTGCCTAAATATATAGGCAATACAATAAGACTACATGATAAGGACATGATAAGCTATCAACCACACTAGGTGGAATCACATGTCCACCAAAGGTGGATCATCCTCCATTGTACATCAAAGTATGTGAAACATGTGCAAAAATGAGAGGATGATAATGTGAAAAGAGCACTAAAGGTGGATCTCACACACAAAGAGGTATGTGATGACAACTATCCCACCTAAAGTAGAAATTCTCCTAACCATGTGCTAAAAAAGAAATGTAAACTCCTAGGTGTCTCAAAGACAACTAATGTGCAAATGCATTATCCTCAGTAAACTTAAGTAAAGTATAATCAGTAATATTTAATTACACCAACAATGGGCATTTATCTTCTTTGTTGAGGATTAAAGTGATGCTAAGAAGTGAATGAGTCTAATCCTAGGTTTACCCACCTTAATTTTGCAGGTTTCAAAGTGTAGAAATATAAATTGATTTGTTAGTTGGTGCTTGTTCCTATTTGAGTGTATTAATCCTGGGATTTAGCTAACCCCTATGTACATTTCTTTATTTTTAAGGTAGTTAAAATTATCTCAAATTAGAAGCCAACAAAATGGTGACTCTAATAGGGATAGAGATGAAAACATATTGTTGAACCTATCTTAGAATATCTGGTGTTGTAGTTTTTAAATCATATTAGCCAGTCTAGTGGATTTGTGTGGGTACTTTTATTGTTGACCTACATTTAGTTGTCCTTCTTTCCAGCCTCATTTATTTTACATTCTCAAGGTTTGTTTGTAAGCTAAATTCCTTTCCCCTAGTGGGGGGAAACTCAAAGAGGTTTCGGAACCAGTGATTTTACAATACTTTCTAAGATGGATGAAAAAAGGGGAAATACTAGGGCCTACACTAAGGCACATCCTAAAATTAACTTATACATTGAGTTACCTCAGGGAAATGATAGAAGTTGGCTCAAAAAGAGTGGTGAGTCAAGAAATACTCCTGTATGGAGATCTATGGGTGATATGGTGAGTAACCAGTTACACCCAGTTAATAAAGAGACAAAATCCTCTTCCAAGAGTTCTAAGTCTAAAAATACTATCCATATTTAAATGGATTCTTTTATACTCCTCACCAAGGAGATAGTCTATATCAAGACAAAGGTATTTTATCACTTGGGCATACTGCCTTTCAGAAGGATAGATGAAGTCATTCAAGGGGTTTAAGCCAATGTGAAATCCCATCAAGCACACAACATAATGTACATCCACAGACCCAGAACCCTTACAATGAAATAAATCTTATAGACCTAAGAGATACATCATAATCAGATGCAACTACACTAGATCATGATGATTAATATAATGAACTTTACGCTCTTAGGAAGATTGTTGTAGAGAAAGATGTTAGATGAAGGCATTTGCAAGAAGAGAGGAAGGTTGATTCAAAGGTGTATGGAATGGACTTATTTCAATTGTGTATTTCTCAAACTTTGTGAGGTTTATGCACTAGCCTACCTAACTTGTAAGGGTCAAATGTACCAAGAAATGGTTAAATACTTCCCAAATGGAAAATGTGGATGTGTATGGTCTATTTTGATTGAATTCAAAAGGATTTGATAGATTATAGGGTTTATAGAAACATCCAATGCTCAAATTCTCCTAAACTATTTTACATGCCTAATAGCTCCTCTAGTAGGTCTCCAACAATATAAAAATCCAGTTTTATCACACTTTTCCCAAAACACCAAATAAAAAATTTAGGTTTTCAAATACCATTTTGGCCATATATTAACATATCCAAAACTTAGCATATGTTGTTTTGGACCAATTTATTGTTCTCAGACTGTACCCTAACAACAAGCATGAAAATTGGTCAATTTACAAAGTGACTATAAGTTTTCTTAACTTCTAGACATCAATACTTTCAATAGTCTTAAAAAATCATCCCAATTCAAGGAATCTCTCACCAATTTGGTCTTTAGACCCTTTCCCACATCAAACCCCCAATTTGGCTTCAATTAACCCTCAAATGTAGGGATTTATCAATAGACACTCTCCCAACACTCCTACATCCAAAAAAGTTTGGATTCACCTTGTATATGGTGTGTCTAGACACCTCAAAACATAAAAACAATATCTTGTTCGAGAAAATCTTCTATTGTTGTTCCTTACCCACCATTTCCATGAACTTTCATACCCCTGTTACGATGATCACCAACTCTTCATCCTTTATCTACACATTAGGAAGTTAAATTTTTATGATACATATTAGGGATGGATCATTCCATGAGAATCAGTCAAAAATCATCCATGGAATGATCATCCCATCATTAAAAATACCAAAAGTTACCAAAGAACACTGATTTTACTGGACTGTTAGTACGGTTTGATTAATCAACAATATAAATGGCTTTCTAAACAATCACTATGAATTGAATAAAAATTTAATGATGCCCTCAAAGATATTATAATTTCCTTTGATCACAAACAATGTATAGACACTATCAAAATGTAGAAAATGTGATGTTTTTATTTAATTTTAGTCATAGTTTGTACAACAGACATTCTCTATGTTTTACTCTCTTGTCTCTGCCATACAATGATCTAGCCTAAACTTAATAACCTTCCTCCCAAATATTCCAACCTATTTGTATTGGTTATCATGTTTGGTTAGGCCTTAAACATTCTAAATCTAATTTCCCTCCTAATTGTATCTAATCGTTGGAATTCAAATTTTTGAATTTCCAACTTACATTCTATTGCATAAATCAACTAATTGGTTTGTAAAACTTTGTGCTTAGATTAAAAAAACCTTATTAAGCATCCCTAAAGACTCTAAAGACTTATTCTAATCCATTTTCACTCCATGCTTTCATAGCATCATTGATGATCCTAAGGTCCTTACCAGGCCCTTTAGGATTCATTGCAAATTTATTACATTTATAGCCTTCCAAGGCCATGATTGGCTTTAAAACATGCCAATTTATAGTTTTAGACTCTTCCATGCTCTTCCATGGTTCTTTGTACTTTCCAAATGTCTTTCCATGCCATGATGCTCTTACATCAAAGGTGGATACTATGAATATTCTTCTGGAAAGAGAAAGTCTACTTAGAAGAATTGCATTGTCAAAGGAAGAGATTAAGAGGTTGGAGCCATGTACTAAGTCTCTACAATCTAACCTCTTTGATGATTTGGGATCCCTAAGGAGAAAGTACCAAGAAAAGGAATGTTTAGTGCATAAAAAAGATGAATTTGAAGGTGAAGGTCAAGTCATTAGACAACTATGCCCATATGAAGTCTCTAAGGAGGAAAGACTTGAAACCACTTTAGCTAAAATTGTGATATATGATAATGAGAAAGGAAAGAAAAAGGTGGTAGGGATCCAAATAAATGAACCTTTTTTTTGTCTCAAAGGGAGCCCCTCCTGTTTCAAAAATTGACATAGAATTGGAGAAAGAAAGAAAGGAAATAGAAGATATGGTCAAAGAACTGAAGAAGGTTGAACATGAATCAAAAACTATAGTGATGAGAATAAAAAACCAATTTATGATGTCTTCCTTTGTTGGTGTTGTTGGGCCATCTAACTTTGGGGGTGACCCCACAATAGTGCGTTACACTTTTTTAGACATGTTGATTTTTGTTGAAATAACACATTTGTAATAAAATATGATGATTTAAGTCTTGAGAGGTTCCATTTGAAGGAATTAATTACAAATGTTTATCTCAAAGCCTCTTAGATAACAAAAACATTAATATAAAATATATACTCCTCATTCATACCTACAATGGAGTCTCCTTCACAACTCTTAAAATGCTGACAAAAAATCACTTCCAATTTATCTTTTGGAAGAAAAAATGAATATATTTGAAAAACATCTCTATTTGGTAAGGTACTACTAAGAAAAATATTTCCAATTATTATAATGTTATTATATATTAATTTTTTGTGACTTTGTATTTTTAGTTTTACTAAACATAGATATTTCACCGTATGTCTACCTCTATGTTTGACGCTTATGGAAAAATAGTAAATAAGAGATTTTTTTTAAAAAAATATCTATGCCCTAGGTATTGAAGTTATCTTTTCTATCAAGAAAAATAATAATAAAATTGAAAAAATACACGACGAGCTATAAGCTATGTAGCCAAGGTATGCAAAAATTACAGTTTAGTCAACTTCAAACGTCAATATAATATGAAATAATCATGGTAATTTCATCAAACCAATTGCATGCCATTTGTATAGATGTTAGAAAACTAAATTAGAAAGAATCACCTTGATATCTATTTTAGAAAAAAAAGTTATTCTCTATGAAAATAATGTAACTCTTTGAAAATGACATTTTCAACAACATAGCAGTTTTCGTAGGAGAAAGAAAAAATCATTAAAATCATTTCAAAAGTAAAAAAAATATAATAAAATTTAGAATCTAGACAGAAAATACTAAAAGACTCTAATTTACTTCATCTTTTGATTATAAACGGTTTAACGATAAAATGCATCTGAATCTGGAATTTTTCTTCAAAATGTAGAGTTCAATGTCTGTTCAGGCAAAAAAGTGTAACCCACTATTGTGGGTTCACCCCTGGTGAAGGTATGCCTTCTAGAGTTGCTTCTAGTGTTGTCACAAATACTATTGCTATTTCTTCTAGTAAAGTTGCTTCTCCTTCTTTTGGAATAAGCCATGCTACTTCTGGGTGTATGCACCCTAAATTGGTCACCTAGACTTTGGGCCCCAATTTATCAATTTATCAATTTCCTGAATCATTGCTTTGCAATATTAGCAATATATTTTCAAATCAATTTCCTTGATCAAATCCCAATTCTATCATTTATTTGATTATATTCTATGGATTAACCATTTTATCCTAAGTCTTTATTTAATTAAAAGGAATTTCCTCCCCTTTTATTAAATAAAAAGCCCCCACTTACCTTTTATCCTAAGTTGCACAAGTAAAGCATTATTCCTATTTTATAAATAAGAATAAAAGACCTTTTTGTCTCACATGAGACAAAAGTCAACACTTCTTTCTCATTGGAGGAGACTTGTGCACAAGGATTGATCCCACTTTCAAGCTCCACCCTTGATTAAATCTTTTGCCTCTTAATCTCCTTAGTCCATCTTTCTTTAAAAGGAGAGCTCTCTTCTCATCCTAGTAATCTTGATTTTTGATACTAATGTTATGTTGTAGGTTTTCTAGGTGACTTTGGAACTTTGGAGATCTTGTTGCATTCTTAGCTTTCATATTTACATTCTATCTTAGTTTCATTCTTGCATCATAGCTTCATTTTCATAGCATCCATAGCTTAATTTCTTTTCATTATTCTAGCTTAACTCACATAGCTTAAGTAGGAAGGATTGTAATACTTTCATCTTCATTGCTTATCTTTCACACTTTCATATTCATTTTAGCATAGTTGCATTGCATTTTCATTGTTGATTCTTGAGGATATTGGCATTCTTGCCTTTGTCTTCTTTGGAATCTCCCATTGCATGGTTTTCTTAGCAAGGTCATATGCTTAATAGCTCTAGCTAAGAGCACCATAACATCCTTGTGATTCCATGCCTATGGAGCTATAAATTGCTTTTTGAGACCTCACTATTGAGTGTTCTTGAATGTAATGATTCATAGAAGTGTGACACTTATAGCACACATTTTTGGTGCCCACCGTGGGGCAGAACGCTTCTATTTTGCCTTTAATTTTTTGTATTTCTATCAATTTTTTGTTATTGTTTTTCTTGTTGTTTGAGTTTTTTTCTGTTATTTTCTGATAGAATATCATACAACAGTCTACCAGTATCGTGCAATATTTTATTACATAGCCATGCGATACTTTTTCAGTAAAAGTATCATACTATTATACAAGGTTCTATTGCACTGTTATTTTATATTATGTTGCCTGTGCATAGTGCAAAATATCATTTTGTGAAATTGTATCACTCTTGTATACTGTGAAGTATCGTACGATACTATTTCTAACAAAACTATCACCTAGGCCTGGAAGTGACTGATTTTGATTCTTTTTGCAAGATTTGAGTTTGTTTGCTTGCTAGTTTTGATTTGCCATTTTAGAACAGAGTTTCCTTTGCCAGTTATAACTGGTTTTATTGTGCTAATGCTTGTGGGTCTAACAAGTTATGTTTGTAGGTGTGCCTTATTGCTTTCATTATTTGCCAAAAGAACGCATGACAAATCTTCAAATGCACAAGGGCTACTAATTGTTTTTGTAGGGCTGCCCAAAGCATAAAAACAATCAAGTGCTTGTTTATTTCATTCATTTTCAAGTGCGACATCTACTAGTTGTTTCATTTCATAGGCACTTAATATCTTGTTACTAGGAATCTTTTGGTGGTAGGAGATTATGCTCTTCACCCTTGAGGTGAATCAAAAATCTGGACCCATCTCTAGATTTTGAAAGCAAGAAGGCTAATTGAACCTTGCTTGGTGTGTTTGGGAAAACATTTTGGGTTAGGAGAGTATGCTCTTCACCCTTGAGGTGAATAAAAAATCCTGACCCTCAAAAGTTGATCCACTTCTTGTTTAGTTTAGGATCCTTTAGTGGGCCTGCTGTTGAGCAATCAAGAGGAATGACCCAAGTGGGGACAAGCTTTTTGCTAGCTATTTTGACCCACTATAAACTCAAGGCTATCAAGGACACAAAACCTTGGTAGATATAGTACTTGTCTTCGCTTGGTGTGAGTACTTGTGGGATTGTGACCATGAGGAAAATGCTAAGCAAGAATGCTTAAGGTACTCTTGTGGCCACGAGGTCCATCACTTGCCACAAGGTAAGGAGTCCCTTTGGGGAATAAGAGGGGTATTACGAATGGAAGCCCTTACTAAGAACCATTAGATAGAAGCTACCCTATTTTGCCACTCAACATCTTGGTGCAAGGATCGATCCTAGTGGACTAACTCGGATCACCCCAAGATTTTTACTCACCATCTATGTTCCTTTGGTTGTGTCATTGGCACTTCCATGACAAAGCCAAAAACTATTGTGGGAAACCACTTTGTGTGAGGTGATGGGACATCAAGTGTGGGCCAAGTTGTTGAGTATTGAGCTTTTATCTTTTTAGGCTAGAAAATGCTTGAACTATCTTCATTGTGATCTACCCATGTAAACATTCTTGAACATTAAACATCATGGTAGTATTCATAGGATTTTCTTGTTTTGATATCACAATTGCATGTCTTGGAAAAGTTTCTTTTGCCCTTGTTCAAGTGTTTGATGACATGCTTGATCACCTACTATTTTCAAACCTGTTTGTTCTTTGTTATTACTGTGTTTGAAATTGAGAAAGTAACCTTATCAATCTTCAACTTTGACCAAATTGCTTCAAAACTATACTTTACACACTCACTGGTTGAACAATCACATGATACTGAACAATTATCGCACCACTGGCCTGGATACTATCATGTGATATTTCATCGCTGATTTTGTATCGCATGCCTATTATATGCTCTATCGCACCAGCTACCTGGAAACTATTGCACTGCTTTGTGCGAAATATCATCTCACAAGATTATATCGTACTGCTGTTCTGTGAACTATCACACAGAATCATTCTGCTGTGTGCAATCTAGAGCTATCAAATATGAACTTAAATTGTATCATGTTGCACACAATGACTCCTGGTATTCTTTCTTCTATATCTCCCATGTCTTCCTAGTCTCCCATTTCCATCCTTTAAAGCTCTTCTTCCTTCATGATTCTTCCTCTTCTTCATAAATTCTTCACATCTTCTTGATTATTTTCCTCTTATTATCTAGTCTACCTTCTTCTATTCCTCTTTTCTGTCACTTCCATGCTTGATTCCTCTTCTTCCAGAACCATGAATTCCAACTATCTTGATATGGAACCTCTCTTGAAAGTAGATGATCTCAAACTTATTGCTCAATTTGAAGAGTACTATTCCTCCAAAAATCTCATGGGTGATAAATTTATGACAAAAATAAAAGAAAAATCAATCAAATCAGATGCCTTTACTAGGATCATACGCATGATCCTATCACGACTTCCTTCTTCCAAACATCTTTCATCTTCTAAGTCTTTTTATCTTTCCTCATCATCCAAGTCTCCTTCTTCCACTGGGTCTTCACCTTCCTCTTCTCCACGATCTCATTCTTCTTCTACCTCTCCTAAGAGTCTTACTTCTCTTCTCAAGACATACCATAATGAACAACGTGATAATCCTTGTGATACCTCTTCCACAAAGAGTGACACACCCATCTTTGATGACTATGATGATGGACAATGTAGTGATACCTATGACACCTCTATTCTTAATAGTCCTCCTAGTTATGTGCTTGTGCTTACTAGAAATGGGTCGTCACACTGGATAGATCGTGATGGTGATCCATATGACTCTGATTTCAAAAGAGACTATGATGCTTGTTGTGAACAATATGATACATCTACTTCTATTGAGGAAGAGAAAGCTTTCCATGCTGATTATAAATGTAGATACTATGAGCATTTCTCCTCTAAGAACACTCATGCTGAAAATTAAGATTACACTCTCAAGAAAGATCATGTTAATGCTAGACCTTTGTCTTGTGATGGTTCCCTTCCATCCCCTACTTCCTCCAATACCCATAAATCTCCTAAAGCTTCCAATTCTTTCAATCCTTTCACAAATCCTTCATCCAACAAAAATCCTAATGCTTTTCATGCAGTTCCATATAGTTATCCTCAAGGGCTACCTCTTAAAGATACTCAAGCTAACCTTAACTTGGCTGCAAATACTTTCAATAATGCTAAACCTAAACAGCCTAAGCCTTTATGTGCTATAATGCATACTTCAGCTAGTCCTTCACCATCTCTTCTAAAGTCTTCCATGCAACTCCAACATGCTTCCTTGTCCTTAGAAGTGGATCCATGTTGAGAGGACTCTAAAAATGATAAAGAAAAGAACATAAGGAAAGATCAAGATCAAGAACCCTCCATGTCATCCAATCCTTTTCATGATGTCTCTTATCCATTTCATGGTTCTTTTGATCCCACGCGCCCTTTCTCATTCATTCCACCATGTCTTAAGTCTTCTCCTAAGCAAGATCAAGCGACTACTTACACCATCGAGCTTATTGACAATAAAAATAACCTTACAACACTTGTGCTTTCCAAAGATGATACTTCCATTAAAGTTGGTAAAAATAGTGTTATTACTTCCAATGTTAAGCCTATTGAAAATCAAGAGAAAAATTATGCGCTTATGCTATCCAAAGCTCCTTGTCAAGGTCAAAGTCTTCCATCTTCTTATTCTAACACTCCATGTTTGCTTCCACTTTCTACTCTTCCTAAATCTTTGCAAGCTTTGAACAATCCTCCTATTCAAGATGTTCATGATCCTATTGAAAATCCTAATGCTCACTCTAAAGATGCTGATGTCCTTGGTTGTCATATAGATGATGATGAACTTATTGATTATCCTTTTGCGTCTTCTGCTTCCATTCTTGGACCTCTTCCACCAATACTAAGGGCTTCATGTCTTCCTTCCATCTTGGGCCCTTATGTCCCTTCACTTTCCCCTCCTAACTCTTGTAATTCATCATCCATATTAGGTCCTTATGTCCCTCCATCTCCTATCTTTTCTCAAGATCAACATAGATGCATACCCTTGAATCCTTTTCATCCTTCCACCCAGTCATATCCTTCTTCTTCCACAAGTCCCAAGTCTTTTGGAAGTAACTTGAATGTTCAATACAAGAAAAGGAAGCAATCCAAGAATCCATAAAAAAAAGATGATCACCATGTCTCCTCTAATTGACATGGAGGCATAAAGCCAAAAGAGATATCTAAGAAGAAAACTACAAGACAAGTATGGGTTCCAAAATCCATCATTAAAGATATTCTCTCTAAATCATCCAAAAGAAATGAAAAGCCTAAGGCTATATGGATTCAAAAGTCTCTCTTGAAAGAGTCTCATGTTGAACAACAAGTGAAGTTTACATTCAAGCTTCCAAAGACTTCTACTTCATCTTCTTCCAAAAATATTCTTCTGTTCCATGCACCTAAACTGCAACCTCTGTTATCCATTCGCCATATTCCTTCACGCATTCCTTCATTCATGTTTCCTACACCCTCTCACCACCCTTCAAGGCATGTGCTTATAATGATCTTGCCTTCCTTTCAATATACCCTTTCCCAATCCTTCCATTCATTATCCTTCTACCTTCTATCATTTTTCCTCATTTTCCTATTTGTCCTATCTTCCAACATCACTCGCTTTACATAAAGCCTTATCCTCCATTTTTCTCTTCCATCTTCCTTCTCCTATTAGCATCTTTGAGCATATTATTTTGAATCCTTGGCATATCATGGTTTATCCTTTCAAAGAGAATTATTTAAAAAGCTTTCCTTCTTCCAAAAAATTCAAAAAAAAAAAAAGAAAAAGAAAAAGAAAAAAAGAAAAAAAATTGAAAATGTGCCTTGGTGGAAACCTGGAAACAAACACCTTGGTAGAAAAAGTAAAGAGGAATAAATTCATCCTATGGTGAAAACCACTCCCTTGTGGCACCTTAGATAAGTACCATGATGAAAACTTGGCAATCAGGCATCATGCATAATTCTTCTACATATTTCATCCATTCCGTCTTCTCTCTTTGATCTTGACAATGTTGACTTATACACAAACATTTGGCTATCTTGTGAGCTATCGTACAATTATCTTGCTTTCATTCCATTCATTTTTAGCCTTCATATTTATTATCCTCCATTCATTTTAGCCTTTCACTATCCTTTTCCCCTTTGGTCTTGATCTAATAAAAAAAAAGTAAAACATGATGCTATGAAGCCTCTTGACATGTCTACTCCTTTGGACTGCGTCCTTTCTTTCTTTTGCATTACACTTTTGTGACTTATCCTATGCTAGCATTTCATTTCTTGTCCAAATGTGCTTTACATGACAATTTTTTTTTCCTATCTTGGGTACTCTTGAGGATTTCTTCCATTCATTCTCCTTCATTCTCTTGCCTTCCATCTCTTCCCTCTTGTTCTCCACCTTGCTAGACATTGGGATTACACGATGTGATCTTGCTTGAGAATTTGATGCCCATTCTATCTGGGGGCATCCTTTATATATCTTATTGATCCTAAAAAAATCCTTAAAAAATTCATATATGATGCTAAAAAAATCCAAAAAAAGAAAAAATTGCAAAATTCTAAAAAATCTTCCAAGTGGTGAAAACCTAGAAATAGGTGCTACTTGAGGCCTTTGCACCCTTATTTCTTAGCATGCATCCTCAACACTTAGCCTTTCTCCATCATGCCTTTTCCTTGTTGCCTTGGTTTGGAATTGGTCTTTGTTTGTGTCAGGAGGCATCACTCTGTTAGCTTTCATCTCTTGGATGTGTCAGTCTTTAGGACACCTCGCAAACGGTGTTTCTCAACACTTCCCAACTATGTTTTTCAACACTTCCTTAGCATCAAGTGTTTCTCAACACTTATCAGATATCCTACTCATAGTCTTGAATGATACGATATTTTCGCTGGTAGATGCGATACTCAAAGTTTGACTCTATGACCTACACACACACACTTAAACACTTGACTCGCTGAGACTTGTTTGAATTTATTTCTTTGTGTGATGTCTATGATGATTTCTTTGATGAGTGTTCTTTCCCTAAATAGTTTTCTATGATGTATAGCTAGAAGACTGGGGGCATGAGGACATGTTTTATTTCTTTTTCTGCTTGTGGTTATATCTTGTTGATCCTAACTGTCATGAGCATTTATGCTTGACCTACTTGACACTAAGGATCTATAAGGTATTATCCTTGACTTTTTTTTTCACAAGTGCATGCTTATAGTTATCTTGACTTTCTTGTGTCTCGATGTGAGCATAATCTTGCCATATCAAAACTTAGGGAACCTCACTGCACTAGTCATCTTGACTTATATGTCTTTGATGCCTAGGTGGGATTCCCACATATATATCTGATATAGATCATATTCATATACCCATAGTCATGTTAGTGTGTATTGTATGATCTTGCAATGCTACCAATAACACTCGATGATGATTATTAGATTCTTTTGGCTTTGTGACCTTGCAAGTAAACCACTTTTCATAGTATCTTGCATTCTTAAGTTCATGTTAGTTTTGCATCTTTCATATGGAGAGAGCTCTCCTTTCATCTTTCATGGATTTGTCAGTCAACTACGCTCGCCTTTTGCTTCTTCTCAATCATGTCTTTCACTTTTGGTCTTTCATATCACATCCTTTTCTACCCCTTATATATCATTTTGACCTTTTGACCTAATTTTCAAAACATCTCAAAATTTCATGAAAATTGTACCCCTGGCTAATTTTGATGTCCTGGATCCATTTTCAGGATCGAAATCAAAATTTGAGTTCATCTTGATGGTCAAAATTGCATTTTAAAATTTCTCTTTCTTCTGCGTGGTTGGCTGACCGTTTGAGGCCCGATCCTTTGATCTTTGCTGGGGCATCTTCATTTCTTCACCCCCATCTCTTTCACCCTTCTGGTCTTACATTCATTTTCCTTCACTTTGTCTTTCTGGGGCATATTTTCACTGCTTGATGGTGAGTCTATTATCTTTCATCTTCGATCATGATTTTTGGTGATTTGATCAAATTTATCAATTTTTCGTTCTCCTCTATCTCATTTCAATTTCGATCACGAGGGGGCAGTACCTATCTTTTAGAATTTAATATTTCTTTGGTAAATTATGTATTTAAAGGATAAACCAAGGTATCCTATTGTATTAGTCCTCTAGTCCAAGTGGGAGGACATGTCATATTTGTAATTCCTTTATTAAGGAAAATAGATATTCCTCCTTATGAGGAATTCTACACTTGTCTCACACACTAGTGAAATGTGGCATACATAGAAATGGGAGTTACATTGTAACTCCTTTCTCTCATCTCATGAGATTCTTCTTCTTCTTGAACATTGTATGAGCTAAGCTCTCACTCTATCTCTCTCTCTCTCTCATTCTTAGGCATTTTTTGCCACTTTCATTATATCACGGGGTTTTTTTAATACTTTTTCCCCTTCAAAATATTGTCTCCTTGTTTCCTTGTGTTTTGGTGAATGCTCCTAATTTTGTGATTATTCATGGTAAATCTTCTTTTCCTTGCTCATTGATTAAACAATTTCCTAACTCTATATTTTGTTATTATTATTTTAACACTATCAAACTTCAATCCTTGATTCAACTTTATCAAATCTATCAACTTCTTCTCTTGGGGAAACCTTTCTTGAGATTCTTATCTCTTATTCGAGACTTGACAATTACCTATTTAGAGGTGTTGGCCTTGTCTTTTTCAATCAGCTTATTTTTGTCCTGATGTGTTCCCATCCGTCGATCACACATTTGGGTTGTTTTGTGATCCCAAATCGATCTCACATTTCAATTCTATTTTTTGGCTACATGTGTTCCCAAAATGATCACACATTACCCAAAGAAGGGCAAATGTATGCACCCTAAAATGGTCGCCTAGACTTTGGGCCCCCATTTATCAATTTTTTGAATCATTGCTTTGCAATATTTGCAATATATTTTCAAATCAATTTCCTTCATCAAATCCCAATTCTATCATTTATTCGATTATATTCTATGGATTAACCATTTTATCCTAAGTCTTTATTTAATTAAAAGGAATTTCCTCCCCTTTTATTAAATAAAAATTCCCCACTTATCTTTTATCCTAAGTTGCACAAGTAAAGCATTATTCCTATTTTATAAATAAGAATAAAAGGCCTTTTTGTCTCACATGGGACAAAAGTCAACACTTCTTTCTCATTGGAGGAGACTTGTGCACAAGGATTGATCCCACTTTCAAGATCCACCCTTGATTAAATCTTTTGCCTCTTAATCTCCTTAGTCCATCTTTCTTTAAAAGGAGAGCTCTCTTCTCATTCTAGTAATCTTGATATTTGATACTAATGCTATGCTGCAAGTTTTCTAGGTGACTTTGGAGATTTGGAGATCTTGTTGCATTCTTAGCTTTCATATTTACATTCTATCTTAGTTTCATTCTTTCATCATAGCTTCATTTTCATAGCATCCATAGCTTAATTTATTTTCATTGTTCTAGCTTAACTCACATAGCTTAAGTAGGAAGGATTGTAATACTTTCATCTGCAATGCTTAGCTTGCACACTTGCATATTCATTTTAGCATAGTTGCATTGCATTTTCATTGTTGATTCTTGAGGATATTGGCATTCTTGCCCTTGTCTTCTTTGTAATCTCCCATTGCATGGTTTGCTTAGTAAGGTCATATGCTTAATAGCTCTAGCTAAGAGCACCATAACATCCTTGTGATTCCATGCCTAGGGATCTATGAATCACTTTTTGAGACCTCACTATTGAGTGTTCTTGAATGTAATGATTCATAGAAGTGTGACACACTTATATCACACACTGGGAAGTAGGGAAAGATAAATATGGGTGGAAATGTTAGTAAGATAGCTGGTCTTAGTGGACATACTAACCTAAGATTTTAGAGAAGACTTATTCATCTTGAGAGATATAGGTAGATTTTTTTTACTGGTATCCCTAGATATCCTAATCTTATACCAAATGAGTTGAGGGATAAGAACAGCAAGTTCAATAGACATAGTGCTATAAGTTGTGAAGAAAATATGAGATACTTAATTGATATGCTCAATGATTATGAGGTTGAGCATGAAGATGTTGTCATAAAATTCTTTGTGCAGTCTCTTACTAAAGATGCTAGAGACTGGTTTATAAGACTTCTTGATGATAGTATTTTCTCATGGGATGATTTTTAGAAGTGTTTCAAGGAGAAATAGGGTGATAAGACCAATACTATAATCATGTTGAATGAGTCCAATAACATTAATAAAAATTAGAATGAATCAACTTTTGATTTCAATAATAGATTCCAAAAGGGTATGCACAAATTACTTCAATTTATGAGATTCAATGAGAATGTTTGTCTTACCATATACTTTAATGCATTTTATGGTAATATGGAATACTTATTAAGAGATAAGGATCCTAAAACTCTCAATTATTCTTTTATAATCATTATGAATATTGAAAGTAACAAAAGAGAGTCTGGCAAGTTAGGAAAAAGGGATGATCCCAACTTGTTTGCTGGTAAGACTAACAATAGGAGGGAAACTGATAAGGGTGTTCGAAATAAGAAACCAGATGATGAAAATATTGATAAGGTATTAAATTCCCTTAAATATTTGAAGGCATCTAATGTTAGAAGTGACAAAGGTTATAATGCAGACAAGCCTTGGTTTAACAATTTTAATAGGTAGAATAGGCTACAAAATTTTCCTTATAATACCCAGTGGAAAGATGGAAGGCATGTTCCTCCTCCTATGAAAAATAATAATGATAGGCCTACCCCTAATCCCTTACAAATAAATGTCATGAATGATATTGAAGATACAGCTTGGTGTATGGATTTTCAATCTCCCCATTTACTAGAATATTGTGCAATATCCAAGTCTGTTTCTGCATCCCAAGATGAAATTTTTTATCAACCCCACGAGGAAGTTCATGATGATAATGTTGGATGCAACATGGATGATTATTTTATTGATGATAGTGATGTATCATACCAGAAGGAGTTTAATGATAATGTAAATTCACAAAGACGTAGAAATGAAATATTTTATTAGTAGGTTTGTTTTGATGAAGACATAGATGATTTAGTGTCCAATGCGACATCATGATTAGATCATGTAGAACTAAGAAGATCTTCAAAAGAAGAGATTGATATAGTAAAAAAATATTTTTTCTCAGGTTAAGAGTAATTATCAGCTGAGAAATAGGACATCAAATGAAGATTTTGGGAAGCTTGCTAGCATGTTTATAAACAAGACAAACAATATTGCTTCTGTTGAGGGTAAGCCCAAGAATAATTTCACTATAAAGATTAAGGAAAGTAAAGGGAATAAATGGGAACCCAAGAAATATGAGGTTACAATGGTAAATGTTACATATAATGTTGAGAAGAAAGTGAAGATTGATAAACCAATCATTCTAATGGTTAAGACTGACAAGCCCAAGGTGGGTGTTGTATCTGACAAGCTAGAGAACATAGAAAAAAAAGCTATGCCTGTTGAAATACCTTCTTATAATCTAGTTGATATAATTTCACTATTATCACAAACTCACTGTTAAGGTCTGTTACAGTAATAAATGTTTACTGATTAATTGAATCATATTGATTTAATTATTCAGTCACTTATTACCTCTTTCTAGTTAAGATAAACTTTAGGCATATAATAATTAATTTCTTTATTAATTATTATTATGCAACCTAGGGTTTTACCTTTTTAGGTTTTCTGATCTCCTTTTATAAGGATGGATCTTATAACACTTTGTAACCTTTTCTGACATTTCATTATTGATTGCAACTTTTGTTTTTTCACATCAAGGATTTCTCCTCTCTCGTGGATCAATGCGTTCAAGCGTCCATAGCTATTTGCTTCTCTCTCTTTCTATGATAGGTGTTTGCATGCAGGTGTTCTTGGGAGATGTGGTTTATTTTTCATCAACTCCATCATGGTATCAGAGCTTCAGATCTGCTTGCCCCTGTCCTCTTCTTGAGAGATTCGACCGTGTTCGTAAGATCTACATTTTCAAAGAGGGTTTCCTATCAGACCCGGGGGGACCTATTTTCTAGTCATCTTGGCTTCAAATGGACCTCACAGTTGCATTCAAAGCATCCAAGAACCCCAAGATCCATATAAAATTTGTCCAATTTGGACAAAGTTGGAATTTTTGAGAAATTTTTTTTGCAATCGGCTCCAGCACGAATCCCAAGGTGATCACTATTTTTTGGAGCACTTCTAGCCCAAACAGACCTCACGTTTGCATTCAGAAGGCCTGAGATAGTCAAAATTCATATAAGACTTGTTGATTTTTGACAAGTTACCCTTTGAGGCTAATTGTTTGTTGCCCACCAAGGCGTACGACCTGGCATGCAAATCAAGGTAGCAGAGGGTACAATTTCAAAAAAAAAAATTTAAAAAAAAATTTAACGGGCAGCCACCCGTGAGCCACCCAGGCTCCAACGGTGAGTGCTTAGTGGCCATCGCTCCGCCATCTGCAGCCCCGCCCCGCCGTCGCTGGCACTACCGCCTCCTGCGCCGCCCTTGCCGCCCGCACCACCCACACCACGTCGCTCTACCCAGTAGAGGTCCTGGTTGTATGGGGGACCAATCCCCTAGCCCCTATGTGCTACTCTTGGCCCCTGGTCACCCATATGACTAGGGCCCCTTTATCTTAAGCCCCCGGCGGATATGAGGTATGATGGCCATTTGGCCATCATTTTTAAGCTCATATGTTGCTGATGTCAATGACCCTTTGATGTTTTTTTGAGTTTTTTGGAGGTATCTGGGCCTTTTTGCGAATATCTCAGGCATCTGGGATCGTAATTGGGCATGCAATATACCGTCAAAAAGCTAGTTCTGAGCCTGATCTGAATTTTTTGGTATGATTTTATGATTTTTCCATTTTGATGCTCTTTTTTGCTATCAAAATCAGATGTTATCTGCGATCTTAGCATTTCAGACCTCTTGCCTTCCGGGATCCATTTCTCTTGCATCCGGGCTCCGTTTTCAGCAAATGAGATATTGCCGAAAAGCTCTTTCTAAGCTTTTATCAGATCTAATAGTTTCATGTAGTTTTTTGTCCTTTTGCTAATGTCACCCATCGTTAGATCCTTCTAGACACCTTCTTTGGGCCCTCCAGCATAGCTGTTGGTTTTTTGCTCATATCTTGAGCATTACGGTGTCAAAATTCAGCAAATGAGATATCATTGGAAAGATGATTACGAGCTCTTTCCAGATCTAGAGGTTATATTTTTTGGTTTCATTTTTCTAATGGTGTTTTTCTCTGTCAAAGCTAGATCTTCAGTTCTACACTCTGAGAGCTCTATCTTGCACATCCGGACTCCATTTTTGGAAAATGATATATCATTGGAAAACTTGTTTAGAGAGTTTTTCATTGTTGTGAGTCATTTTTCCAGATTCTGCTTTGGGTTCATTGTATTTAGATTCTTTCTTTTTTGCATTTTGGTGGATATCTTGGTTGTTTTAGGTCCTGGGATCTCTTCCCTTTGAGGGATGGCTCATCTTAGGTTGTTCTTTTGTTTCAATAGCCTTTGATCTTCTTTAAGTAGTGTATACTTGACTTTTGTAGCATTCTTTTATGGACACGCACTAAGATAAAGTGTCATTCTATTGCTCTGATGGGATCTTGCACATGTTCACGCTCTTTGTACTCTCACTCCATTATAAAGTGCCAGGGGGTTTTGATGTTTTCCTTTGTTTGCCATCTTATTTTGTCATGTGAGCATTCCTCCAATGACATTAGCCTTAGGTATCTTTCTTTGTGTTTGTACTCTCTCTGCACATTTCATGTTCCAGATTCTTCTTCATCATGTAGTTCATATTGGACAATCTTTTGAGTGTACCTATCATTACTCCCTTGTCAATAGTATGGGGGGATTTCTACTGTTGGTTCTACTACTTCCTTGGTTCGATAGTGTGAGCTATGTATTCAGTATTTGATTCTATGTACTAGGCGATTGCAGTGGCTGGTTACCTATGCATTCCAGTGAGATGGATCATTTACCATATGGACACTTTTTTCTTTCTTATTTTTGGATGCACTCTTCCAGCTTTGATTGATCAACTCTTCAGGCTTTTGGTGTTTATGCCATCTGTATCTTTGAGTTCAGGTGTTTGCCTTTGTTTTCCTCCTAATTCAAGTAGTGTTATTTGAGGGCACTCATATAGATTATAGTCTTCTCTACCTGGTCATATTTTTGTGGAGGATCTTCAAATCATCAGTTTCTTTTTGACAGATTTTGTAGTTTTATGCTTTAGTGATGTTGTACATGTTCATCTTTGTTCCTATTTTCTAGAACATTCCTAGTTTTTGAGGCTTCTTCAATCCTTCAGATTAGTCTTTGTCTCTTTTTAGAGTAGAGTTTTTCCCATGTGGTTTTCTCTATTTTTCCACTTTGTAGAGAATCTCTTTTGTACTTGGGTACCTAATTAGGACTTTGTTACTGGGACCCAGTTTCTTTTAGTAGTTCTTTCTAGGTTTTTAGCTTCTCCCAAAGTTTATCTTAAGGGGGGGTGTTAGAGTAATAAAGTGTTTACTGATTAATTGAATCATATTGATTTAATTATTCAGTCACTTATTACCTCTTTCTACTTAAGCTAAACTTTAGGCATATAATAATGAATTTCTTTATTAATTATTATTATGCAACCTAGGGTTTTACCTTTTTAGGTTTTCTGATCTCCTTTTATAAGGATGGATCTCATAACACTTTGTAACCTTTTCTGACATTTTATTATTGATTGCAACTTTTGTTTTTGCACATCAAGGATTTATCCTCTCTCATGGATCAATGCATTCAGGCCTCCATAGCTATTTGCTTATCTCTCTTTCTGTGATAGGTGTTTGCATGCAGGTGTTCTTGGGAGCTGTGGATTGTTTTTCATCAACTCCATCAAGGTCCCTTTACTAGAAATGTTAAGGATAGAATAACATAAGAACAATACCTTAGCATGCGTAGGGAGTGTAGATAGTTATAATTCCCCTCATGATAAAACGTAGGGTAAGCTTGTGGAAGATTTAAAGAAAATGAAAGAGATAGAAGGAATCATTTCCCATCTCCCACAATTTTATTTAGATAGTTCTTCTACTACCTATTTGGAAAATATTGACCCTTTCTTTCTCAGTGTCATAGTGAATGGTAAAATTGTTAAGAATTGTATGATTGATTAAGGAGAATCCAACACTGTGATGTCTTTTAAAGTGATGGAATCATTAGGACTTAAAGTAAACACTACTTAGGGTAGATATTTTTCCTTAGATTTAAGAGAAGTTCCTATCATTGGAACTATTAAAGCTCTGCCTTACAAACTTTTACCATACCCTGAGAAGGATTTAACCACAAGAGTGTTGGTTGTTCATATCCCACCCCATTATGGAATGTTACTATCCAGAAAATGGAATGTAGCTATGGGTGGGAGTGTACAATGTGATTTGTATCTTGCTACTTTCCATATTGATGATCAATTTGTGAAAGTAAAAAGAGAGCCTAGGGCCCCACATATGATAGAGAAGAATGTGGATAATGAGACAACTTGGTTTGTTCATACTGATGTAAATGATTTTAGGGCTAAATTTGTTGTCATAGAAAAAGAATTGAACCTGGTCCTATATATGTTGAAGTGAAGAATTTTTTTAATAGAGAGGACTTATGGACTATGTACTCTGATGGTTCTAGTTCAAAGGAGGGTTTAGGGGCATGTGTTTTGCAAATATCACCAGAAGGAAACACATAAATTTTCCTTCACATTGAAATTTACTTGCACAAATAATATTATAGAGTACAAGGCTCTTTTTCTTGGTTTGAAGTTAGCAGCAAGACATGTAATAAAATTCATTCATGTTTTCAATGATTATGAACTAGTATTATCCTAGGTAAGGTCCTCCTATGCATCCAAGAATAAAAGGTCAAGAAATAGTACAAGAATGTTGTTTGGGAATTGATAGAAGAGCTTGATGCATTTGGTATTATATGGATGGATAGGAGTATTAATAAGATGGAAATTTTTTTATCAAATGATGCAATAAATCCATATGACATAAAATTTGCAAGAATATCCAAGGTTGAAATGCAGGCAAGGCCATTTGTGCCTGATAATATTGAGGATTATCAAGGTTTTGAAGATGATATGGATATTCTTAAATTTATGAATTGTGAAGACATGTATTATGGACAAGAATTAGATTGTAGTATTTTTTTTGAAAATATAGATGGACAAGACACTATTCTTGGAAATGAGGTGAGCCAGCTAAAAAAAATAAGGTTCCAAAGGGATTGGTTGTTTTGGAAAATATTTTTAATAACCAAGATAGAGTTAAAATAGATAGAAGGGATAAAAATATTGGTGAGTTGGATGAAATAAATTTGGGTACAAATGAAGCCCCTAAAAAGGTTTATATAGGCAAGAAGATGTCACCCTACGTAAGAAAATTCTTGATAGAGTTATTAAGGAAATACATACATGTTTTTTCTTGGTCATATGATGATTTAAAGGATTATAGGGAGGATTTGTTTCAACATATTATCCATCTCATAGATGATGCAAAGCCTTTCAGGTAAAAATAGAGGCAAATCAACCCAACTCTTGCACCCAAAATGTAGGTAGAATTGATCAAACTTAGAGATGCTGGTATAATCAAGCCAATTAGGCATTCATCATGGGTTTCCAATCTGGTCCCTCTTATGAAGAAGAATGGTAACATCAGGCTATGTGTAGTGTTAGAATAATTGAGAGGGGGGGTGAATCAATTAGATCAGTTATCCTACATTCCTTATTCTATAAGTCACCCAAAGTATTCCTTATTCTCATCTATTGTATCCATCTTTCCTCCATGTAGATATCTCATTTCTTCATCTTTTCTTCCTTCAACAGATGTTTAGATGTTTTTAACTAACATGATAAGTAATGTCAAAACTAGTTGACATCAATGATAACATATTGACCGATTTAATCATCTTACATATCATTTCAATAACTCAGTGATCCCTAATCACTGCTCTTCAAGTCATTCAGATATTCAATTAGTTATAGTTCATCAATCTCTCCCTTTGGCATTGATGGAAATACAAGCAAAATGAAATATGCCATACACATACCAAACATGTATTCTACAACTATGTAAGCAAATGTTATAACTTGGTAAGCTCTCCCTTACAGATTTAATATGTTTAGTCACTACAAAAATATAATAGCATTACAAGTGCAGACTCTCCCTATGGATTTGATCTTTTAAGTTTCATTGTATTCATTTTGTCTCCCTGTTAGATAGATGTTCTTATTTTCATATTCATTCTCTCCCTTTGACAAAAATGCCAAATAAAACATAAAATAGCTCTTCAGTAGCTAAAATGAATATTTCTCTATTGTTCGGTGTAGACCATGTATCTCTGTGTATTGATAATCAAATATTTTGTTCAAGCTCCTCCAATCTTTCACAACCTTAGACAGAATCCAAAGTGTGAGCTATGTTGCATCACCATGAATGATCTTCTAATAAAATATAGGTTGATGCGACCTCTAGATCACATTAGTGATCGATAGATAGGGGACAGACCCCAAATCTAGTCCTCAAATATTTAAAAGTGTCCTTCGATAAGGGTTATGTGAAAATATCAGCAAGTTGCTCCTTTGATGTTACATACTCAAGTTTTACTTTCTTCTCTTGAACTTGTTCCCATAAGTAGTGATACTTAATTGATATATGCTTTGTCTTTGAATGCATCACAGGATTCTTGGAAATATTAATAGCACTAGTGTTATCACAATATATAATCACCGGTTTAGTGATTACCTCATTCATTCCTTCCAACACTTGTTTGATCCAAGAAACATTTGAATAGTTTGTAGTAGCATAAACATATTTTTATTTAGTAGTAGACTAAGAAATACAAGGTTGTTTCTTACTTGTCCAAGTTACAATCCTTTCTCCAAATAAAAATGCTCCACCGGTTGTGCTCTTCTGGTCATCTATGTTTCCACCCCAATCTACGTCAATGTAAACTCTAAGTTCAAATTTGTCTTCCTTTGAATACCATAATCCATAATCCTCTATCTTCTTTAAGTATATCAAGATTCTGTTTACTACAACCATATGTGAATCTTTACGATTGGCAGAAAATCTAGCCACAATCCCAACTGCATGTACAATATCGAGCCTACTGTGTAAAACATATATCAATTTTCCAATCATAGATCTATACAATGTCTAATTTACCTCGGTTAATTCATCATCCTTTGTCAATTCACATCCAGTTACCATTGGTGTTCCCACTGGTTTGCATCTTTCATGCCAAATTTTTGAAGTACTTCCTTAATGTATTTTGATTGAGTAATGAAAATACCATCATTCTACTATAAAATTTGCAAGCCTAGAAATAATTTAATCTCTCTAAACATTGACATTTCAAATTCCTTTCTCATTTCATCAACAAAAGATTTAAAAATTAGATCTTATCCTCTAAATATTATATCATCAATAAATATCTCAGCAATCAAAATATTATCATTAGATCCTCATTTCATGTACAAATTAAAGTTCTCACTAGTTCTTACAAAACCAATACTTAAAAGATAAGCATGTAGTCTTTCATACCATACCCTCAGTTCTTGCTTCAATCCATATAAAGCTTTGTGCAGTCTACATACCATGTCTTTCTTATTTGGATCAACAACCCTTCCAGTTGTTCTATGTAGACCTCCTCCTCAATTATTCCATTCAGAAATGCTGACTTTACATCCATTTGATACACTTTAAATCCCTTATGTGCAGCATATGCAAGTAATATGTGAACTCCTTCTAGTCTAGAAACAAGTGCAGAGGCTCACCATAATCAATACTTTCTTCTTGTGCATATCCCTTGCAAACAAGTCTTGCTTTATTCCTAGTGACCTCTCCATTTTCATTCAACTTATTTCTGAAATCCATTTAGTGCCAATAACATTTTTATCTTTTGGTCTAGGTACCAATGTCCATGTCTTATTCTTCTCAATTTGGTCAATTTCCTCATTCATAGCATTGATCCATTCTTCATTCTCAAGTGCAACCTTAACATTCTTAGGTTCAAACTCACAAACTAAGCATGTGTTTTGTCTTAACTTACTTCTTGTCATCATGCCAGCTTGCTTATCTCCAATGATTTGATTCTCTAGATGGTGTCTTCTAACAAATCTTGCTAGCACTTGATCTCTTCTTTGTTCTTCATTCTGTTCAGGTTCATTTTACCACTCGGTAGCTTCATCCCGATTCTTGGTTTCCATTTGTTGTTCCTCGGTAACATTTTCATGATTCTTAGTAGACTCAGCCTGTGGCCTCGGTAGATGATCTAGATCTTCAACACAAGTAAATGTTAGAAAGTAAAGTCCACCAAGATAACTGAGAGGGGGGGGGGTGAATCAGTTATCAAATAAATACAAATTTTATTAACCTTAATAGATTTTAACCATGTAAGTAGTGTAATCAACAACCATAGAAACATACACATGCACAATAACACAATGACACAAGATATGTTTACTAGGGAACCTCTTGATCAAAGAGTAAACCCTGGTGGGAATGATTCCCACAAATGATGCACTAATATGAAAGTTCCTTGTGAGAGGATGGACTCTATTGGGAGTCTTATCAATTACATTTAGTACATATGAGTCCCTTTTATGAGACTTTGAATCCATGTTAAAGGATTCTAACTCTGTTAGGAGTTATGGAAGACAGAAGGACCCACTGCCCAAACAGCTTTAGGATAAGATCAATGAACTCACTATCCAATTGATCTTTGTAATACTCAATAGAATAATACCAAAATATTACTAATCTCAATAATTCAATACTCCTTCTCTAACTGTGCCAAACTGCACCAACTACTTCTTCAGATCTCAATATCAGATCTCTAAACTTCGCATATCCTTTTCAACAAATTCTCTTTCACAATTCAAAATTACTACACATTCACATATTACAACAAGGAAAACATTCCTTCCTTTATACCACACTCAAGTAATTACAAATGAGTCAGCATACAAATTACAAAATAAAAGTTTCCACACATTACATAGAATTTACATAAAATTGTTGGCTTCCAATTAAGATAATTCTTCACTTGTGTGACCTTGGATATTGTGCTCACATCCATGTTACTAACATCATGTATTCAATTTCCTTGTAACTACGCATGATCAGATTCCATCCGGATTAGGTGATATCATCCAATTTCCACAAACTGCTACTTAGGAACATTGCTTGAATACTTCTTCCACTAATTTCCTCATAACTGTCATGAATAAATAAATTTATGTCTAAGCTCTTAACCATGATCATATAACACATCATAGATTAATTACGTAACTTCGCATAGCTTGATCTTCAATATCTGACGTGCGCTAACTCAAACACTGTCTGCTTCTCTGCTAATCTTCAGTAGATCACTGTGTTGACATCAATGACAATCATAGACATGAATGCAACAAAAAATGCTATAGAATGGCTATGAATACTCCCCCATAGGATATATTTAGCATTCATTCCTAAAAATATCCCCCATTGGCATTGATGGTGGCAACATAGATGAAAAAACATCCAAGTTCCATGAATACCAACACTGCAACACTACTGCTCTGAAAAACTTTCAAATCCTCTTCAACAATTAAATCTTGCTTCATTTTCCTATTCAGTTCTCTCAAAGATATGGTTTTTCATGCATACTTCTCCCCCATTGACATCAATGATAGATGTTTCATCATTATGTCAACAACCGCTTCAATATCAAAAGATACTATTTAGAATATGCATTCACTAGAGTCCTCATGACTTAGCTCAGATACACATACTCCTCGATAGAGGAAGTACCAACATCCAGTTGAAAAGAAAGATAAGGCTCATATACCACTGGACGAATGCAAAAATCTACATCACTTCTCAAAACTAGGTTGGGGCATAACCCCAAGCATACCTCTCAGATACTCAAATATATCCTTAGGCAAAGGTTTTGTAAATATGTCTACAATCTTCTCCTTTGTTCTTATATACTCAAGTTTTACTTCTTTCTCTACCACTTTCTCTCTCACTACATGATACTTTATCTCTATATGCTTTGTCTTAGAATGTAACACAGGATTCTTAGACATACTAATTGTGTTGGTGTTATCACAATGTATAACAACAAGTTCAACAAATTTTATCCCAATATCCTTTAGCATTTTCTTCATCCAAATTATCTGATTACAATTTTTTGCTGTTGCCACATACTCTACTTCTCCTAGGCTCTGTGAAATATAGTTCTTCTTCTTGCTTAGCCAAGAAACCAATCTTCCTCCAAGGAAAAATTCTCCACCACTGGTGCTTTTTTTGTCATCAACACTACCTCCCTAATCAGCATCTGTAAATGCACATAGGGTAAAATGATCAGATTTTTCATACCACAATCCATACTCAATTGTGCCTCTTAAGTACCTCAGTATCCTATTTACTACTACATAATGTGATTCTCTGGGTTCAACTTGAAATATTGTTACAATTCCAACTGCATGTGATATATCAAGTCTTGTATGAGTCAAATATTGCAATCCTCCAATCATGGATCTATACTTCTTTTGTTCAACTACAGGAGTCTCATCTGTGCTAGATAATTTGTGTCTGGTTACCATAGGTGTTCCAACTAGTTTACAGTTCTCCATTCCAAATCTCTTCAATAAATCATTCAAGTACTTTGTTTGACTTACAAAGATACCATCATCGTTCTATGTTATCTAAAATCCTAAAAAGTATTTCATTTCACCAATCATACTCATTTCAAATTTAGTCTTCGTTTCATCTACAAATTTGAGCCAAACTGATAATTATGGAATCATTAGAGGAAATAGGAGGCATAACAACATTAGAAATGCTAGGTAAAGTGTATGAAGCAGCATGAATGGAAGGCACAACTAGAGGAACACTTGGAACCACAGTTGGAAGAGGATTGGAATAAGTATAAGGAACATTATGGTAAGAAGGCTGTGAGTAGGTAAAGACACCGATGGAACACTCACAGGAAGAGATGTAGTCATCAAAGGAGGAGTGTAAGTAGTAATTCTGGGTAAAGGAAGGGAAGAAGGTTCCACACCAGTGATAGGAGGAGTGAGTCCTAGATCTTGAGCTAAAGGTTTGTCATTTAAATGCACAAGATGAGTGATACCATGTAGGCCATTAACAACTTGATCACTATCACAGAGGACTTTCTTAAAGGCCTCTATAGCTTGAATAGAATATTTAAGATATAACATTCTAGGTGTATCAACATTTTAAATAGTGGAATATGACTTTAACCATTCACACACCCTATGGTAAAGGTCAATTGAAGAGGTTGTAGAGGAGGATGAAATAGGAATAGGATCAATGGAGATCTTATTCAAACAATTTTAATTCTCACTTCCATGTACCCAATTAGGATATCTATCCTATTTTGAAATGAATTCCTCATCAAAGTATTCAAAACAAAAATTATACATTTTGAACACACAGTAAAACTACAAACATGAAAATTTAAATGTTTTTGTATTTTTAAAGAAATTTTGTAATTTTTTTTGTATTTTTGAAATAGAAATGCAAGAGCATAAAAATAAATGCAATATCTAACACAAGATGCAAATCTAACACCAAAATTAAAGATTTATCGTAAACGGGTTCACCAAAATGTAAGATATAAACTATGGAGGAATAGGGTTTAGAATAATGCATATGAAAGAGACCCTAAACCCATATTTTATACACACATTTGAATTCTAAGGGGATAGAATGTAAATCTGGAAATGTTGATATTTAAATGAAGAAACAAAATTACTTACCTCTAAAAAAGAACCTATTGAAAACCCTGCCAAATAGTCTCAAAAACTATTGATTCCTGCGTCCTAGAATTGAAATTACGAGATCTACAAAACCTAGAAATATTTCTTTTCTGAGCTAGGTCATACTAGACCCAAGAAAGGGGTAAGATCTTACCCTGGGCTACAATCTTATGCCTTTATTTCTGACCTTAACTTGCATAGCTCTGATGGAAATTATTTTCACTGATCCTAAAAGTTTGACAAAAAGGGTATCCAGATTTGCACTTTAATTCATTGTCCCCCGCCTGTTCCTGCAAGGAAAATGGTTTTTTTTATTGGGATGAGGGGTTTGCCTTAGTCAAACCCTAGTTTGGAATCAACCTTCAAAATGGAATTGAAATAGAGAATGCTAGCAAGTAGTAGAAGTAGATCTCATAATGAAGCTATGATATTCCATAGATATGCAATTGTATTTGAAATGTAAACAAGTATGTTGATATGAAATCTTGGACTCAACACTAAAAAGCATAAATGTAAATAAAAAATTTCATGATTGTATGGTTGAAATCCACCTTGAGGGAAGAATGAATGGATCTTGAAGATGAACAAAGGATCTTAAAGCAAGATCACACCACCATGATGGATAGATCTAGGGTTTGAATGATAAATCTTGAATGCTTGAACCAAAATCCTCCAAAGGCTTGAAAGCTTGAATCCTTGATCTTCAATGGAGAACTTAAATGCTTGAATTTAGATGATGGCTTGAATTCTTTCTTGAAAATGCTTGATAGAATGCTTGAAATTTTGGATGCTACTTGAGTACTCAAAGGCTTCCTTGAGATTGAGATATAAAAAGAGATGGATTGAAATGAGAGAGGAAGGCTTCCTTTTATATAGATCTAAGGGACAATCCCCTAGAGAGGCCGACATATGAGAAATAAATTTCCATTGGGCCCATACCCCTATGAATAAACCTAGATTAAATGCAATTTAAGAGTTTACCATTTCAGAGACCAAAACAGCTGACCCAGAAGCGGGAAAATAATTATTTTTGAAACCTGACGTCTAGAAATCTTGGGACCTTGAAATTTGGAGATTTAGTCAAGGTTAAGGTCAACTTTGACCTAGGTCAAAGTTGAGGTCAACCTAGACCTAGGTCAGAGTTGAGGTTGACCTTGACCCTGAGGTCAATGATCTTAGGATGTCAATGTTAGGAATAGTCCCAAGAGATAACTGAGAGGGGGGGGTGAATCAATTATCTACAAGTTTCAATTCTTTATCCAATTAAGTATACATAAACAATAAGGTACAAACACTATGAAAGAACACTTGAACACAACACCAATCTTTTGGTTATGGGGAAACCCAAATAGGTAAAAATCCCAGTGGGAATTAACACCCACTAATATTCTGCACTAGTGTATAATGATCCTTGTTAGAAGATCATTTACCTTATTAGGAGTAGCTTTACAATGCATTAAGTGTAGTAGACCTGGTTAAGGGTCAGACCCTGTTAGGAGTCTTTTACAATTAACCTTGTTAGGGGTGAGGATGCACTGTCTGAGAGCTCATTGCTCAAAGGGTGAAGGCAACACCCTTTTGAAGGCTACAACCTCCTGAATAACAGATATGCACTATATCTGGATTTCGGTGAACTGCACCATAGACCTATTGTCCTGATCAGTTTCAATGAATAGCACAATGATTCTTCTATGTCACATAGACCTCTTCATGATGGCACAATACTTCACACACTTTGTTGCACTTAGTATCGCATCTTAACTGCCACACTCTAGTAATCACAAATGACTGGCTATAAGTATCTTTCCTCTAGATGATATAATCAAGTCAGCTTGTTAGAACTTCCTTGAAATCATAATAGAGAAACAATAACATCTTCCATAATCAATTTTTTCAACTCTACTAAGCACGCAACACATTCTGGGACCTGTCCAATTAATTGTTGATGACCGCATGTTACACACTAGTCGGCTCCACCAAATCAACTATGACTTTCTCCTCATGATGAATTACTTCATGCACTCTTAACCAAACATCCTTAACTCTTCTCTAAGCTTAAATCCAAGGGTGCATACCAAAATTATAGGCACAACTCATGAACCAATAAAATCTTTGTCGGCTCCTCTAGATGAACACAGGAAACTGTAACTGTTGAATGACGACTGCATAACTTCTAATCTATAACACATATGACTATGCATTCATGAATGTAACAACAATAACATGTATCCTTCACATATCCAAGGGTGCAAGGCTCTATGTCATCTGTATAGACAACTATTCACAGAACACTATCTGTAACTTTTTCAGGAACACTACTGACACAAGCTGCTTATATAACTATCTGCGCTCACACTCAACCTCTGCATCCATGATATCATGTTGATAACATTTCCATGCTACATATGCTATCATCTTACTACATAAGTCTTCCATGCATGCTACTTACCATATGTTGTCATCAATGACAAACATATAGTCAGCACTGGCTTGCTGGCAAATCTCCAACAATCTCCCCCTTTGGCATTGATGTCAACATATGGAATGAAAAACACCACCAATCCAAACTATCATTTCTTTTATAACATTCTCCATTTCCTCAACAAAACTCCCCCAAGGATGAATCCTCCATCTATTGCAATATCTTTTTACATTCTTCATTTCCTCAACTGAACTGCTTCCATAACTGAATATTACTCCACTTTTTGTACTGTCTTCATGACTATATACTTCTTCTTTTGCTAGTTTATATGCTCCCCCTTTTTACTAGTTTTTCATTACTATATACTCCCCCTTTGACATCAATGCCATAGGGCACCAAACAATTAAGCTTCGGTACTACTCCAGAAGTAGAGTAGTCAACCCTCCATCAATCACTGAGGACTGATGCACTTTCCATATTCTCTAATTAGAATCAGGGAAGGGAATTACTCCTAACTTCTTGAGATACTCAAAAGTATCCTTTGATAAAGGCTTTGTGAATATATCTACTAGCTACTCCTTTGTGCTTACATAGTCCAATTTGACTTCTTTCCCTGCTACTTTCTCTCTTAGAAAGTGATACTTGATCTCAATATGCTTTGTCTTTGCATGCATCACAGGGTTCTTTGACATATTGATAGTGCTAGTGTTATCACAATAAATAACAATAGGATAATCAATCTGAATGCCAAAATCTTTGATCATCTGCTTGATCCACACAATTGTAGAACAATTCAATACTGCTATAACATATTTTGGTTTTGTTATTGACTGAGATATGCAATTCTACTTCTTGCTTGTCCAAGCTGTGACCAATCTATCACTAAGAAATACTGCTCCTCCTGATGTACTCTTTCTATCATCCACGCATCCTACCCAATCTACATCGGTGTACACATGAAGCTCAACATTGTCTGAATTAGGATACCACAGACCATAATCTATAGTGCCCTTCAAGTATCTAAAAATCCTCTTCACTGCCATGAGGTGACTTTGCTTGGGTTATGTTGCAAATCTTCCAACTATACCAATTGCATTTGATATATCAGGTCTAGATTGAGTAAGATAAATGAGTTTACCAATCATAGACTTGTACAATGTAACATCTACTACTAGGGAATCATCTTCCTTTGTAAGCTTTCATCCAGTAATCATAGGTGTGCTCACTGGCTTGCTATCATCCATATTAAACTTTTTCAATATCTCTTTCACATATTTGGATTGATTAATGAAAATGCCTTTCTTAGTCTATTGCACATTCAATCCCAAAAACTATTTGATAGGACCAATCATGCTCATCTCAAATTCACTCTGCATTTCCTTAGCAAATTCTTTACTAAGCTTGTCATTACCACCAAAGATAATATCATCAACAAATATGGCTACAAGAAACAAACCTTTCGATGTCTCTCTAATGAATAAGTTATAATCTGCTGCTCCTTTCTTGAATCCAATCTTGGTAAGGTAACCATCAAGTCTCTCATACCAAGCTCTAGGGGCTTGCTTAAGTCCATAGAGAGCTTTCTTCAGTCTGCAAACCATATCAAGTCTATCTGATAAGGTGAATCCTTATGGTTGTTCAATATAAACTTCTTCCTTCAACTCACCATTCAAAAATGCTGATTTGGCATCCATCTGATAGACCTTGAAGTTTTTGAATGTCGCATAAGTTAGGAACAACTTAATAGCTTCAAGTCTTCTCACAGGTGAAAATGTGTCTGAATAGTCTATGCCTTCTCTTTGCACATATCCTTTACATACTAATCTTTCTTTATTCCTTACTACTGTGCCATCTTCATTCATCTTATTTCTAAATATCCACTTGGTTCCAATCACATTTTTATCACTAGGTCTTGGGACCAGTTCCCAAGTATCATTCTTAATGATCTGATCTATTTCTTCTTTCATTGCATTATGCCAATCATGGTTATTACATGCATCTTCCATACTTGAGGGCTCAATCTGGGATAGTAAACATACCACTTTATTGCCTTTTGAATTATTTTCTTTAGATCTTGTCAAGACTGGACTGCTCTGATTTCCAATGATATTATCCTTTGAGTGATATCTAGATGTGAACTGAGGAACTTTAGGTGATGTTGTCTCATCAACCTTCTGAGATTCTTCTTCACTTGATTCAGGGTCATTAAACAAAACATTTATACTATCAAACATTTCTTCAACAACTGTCTCACTAGTGGCAGGACTAGGTTCTTCTTCAATCATAGGAGCATAATCATGATATCTTTCTTGAACCATAAAATTTTCATCAATCTTAACATGATCACTTTCTATGATCTTCTTCAATCTCAAATTAAAACATCT
The DNA here is from genome assembly GCA_027943335.1 of Chamaecyparis obtusa. Lineage (NCBI taxonomy): Eukaryota > Viridiplantae > Streptophyta > Pinopsida > Cupressales > Cupressaceae > Chamaecyparis > Chamaecyparis obtusa. Next base: position 658,300 of record BSBK01002214.1, on the reverse strand, counting down.
ATAAGCTTTTCTTTTAGTAGAGTAACCAAGGAAAATACCTTCATCACTTCTTGCATCAAACTTGCCAATTGCTTCATCTCTCTTGATGTAGGACTTGCTTCCAAAGATTCTGAAGTATTTTACTGTGGGAACATTACCAAACCAAATTTCATAAGGTGTCTTGTTCGTGCTAGGCCTTAACTAAATTCTATTGATTGTATAGACTGTTGTTTTGACCGCATCTCTCCAATAGGTGTGTGCCACTTTTCCTTCAATCATGATGGTGCGCGCTATATCAAGGATGATCCTATTTCTTCTTTTTGCAATTCCATTCTGCTGAGGTGTTCTAAGTGAACTTAACTGTCTCTTTATGCCATGTTCTTCATAGTACTCATAGAATATTTTAGAGGTGAATTCTCCTCCTCTATCCGATCTAAGACACTTGATCTTAAGTCCAGATTCATTCTCAACTTTAGCTTTGAATATTTTGAACTTGTCAAAGGCTTCTGACTTATCTTTCAAGAATGCAACCCACATCATTCTAGAATAATCATCAACAAAAAAAATGAAGTACCTTTCACCATAGTATGATCTTGTTTGAGTAGGACCACATAGGTATGTATGAATCAGGTCCAACTTATTCTCTGTTGAATTGTGCTTGCTTCTGAATGGATTTCTCATATGCTTTCCCATAACACATTCCCTGCATATAGTATCAACTAGTTTTGCTATTCTAGGTAGATCTCTTATTGCCTTAACATTTCTTATCTTCACTATGTTCAAAATTGATATGACAAAGTCTTTTATGCCATAACCAACTGTCGTCTACTTTATCAACAAAACAACTTGCTTCAGAGTTAAGCTGAAAGACATTACCTTTAGTCTTTGAACCAGATGCAATCATAACACCTTCCTTTTTGTTAATAACACATTTGTTGTCTTTGAACTCCAATATATCTCCTTTGTCAAGCAACTGCCCAACACTGAGAAGGTTATGCTGCAAACCATCAACATAGAGAACATCATTTGTATTGTTCTTTCCATCCAAAGTCATAGCTCCTCTACCAATGATAGGTTTGGGAGTGTTAACCCTAAATCTAACCATTCCTCCTTTGTACTTGTCTAGATGAAAAAATGTTTCTTTATCACCTGTCATGTGATGTGAGCAACTGTTGTCAATGATCCAATCAGTTCTGATGTCTGCTTGTGAAATCAATGCAAGTTCTTCCTCTTTCTTCTTATCTTCAAGATCCATTTCTTCAAACATTTTTTCCATATCTTCAATAGCTATGAATCCAATTTCCTCTTCAACTGAATCATCATCTAAAAATCCTTTAGCATAGTAAAATTCCTTCTTATACTTAGGCTTATAGTCAGTAATGAACTTCTCAAGTCTTGTAGGACATTTGGATGCAAAATGACCAACTTTATTAAATGTGAAACATTTAAAGGGAAACTGACCTTCAAACTTTCCTTTTCCTTTCCTCTCTTTCTTAGAAATCATAGCAATGATATCATCTATATCTTTTTCTTCATTTTCATCATCAAAATTACCAAAGGTAGTTATAGATTTCTTACCATGGACTGATGCTTTGAAGGTTGTCTCACTCTTAGATTCAGACTTTAGATTTGAAATCTCAAAAGCTGAAATCTTGCTGATCAAAGTCTCTCTTGAAGTTTGTTGAAAGCTGCATGGTCTCCTCAAGGATGCTTATCTTAAATGCATAATCTGTTGTAAGAGTAGTAGTCAACTTGTCCATAATGTCTTCTTCTGAAATCTCTCCACCATTGTTTCTGAGTCTAGCAACTGCTTCATTAATCCTTTGATTGTAAGCTCTGATGTCTTCATCAGGTAGCATCTCCAATCTGTTGTATCTCTTCTTCCATTTTCTTCTACACGCATTCTTGGCTTGAGTATCTCCTTCAAACATGTTTTCTAGGTGCTTCCATATCATGTGAGCTATTTCAATCTTCTTTACTTCTGAAAATTAACTATCTGATAGTGCGTTGATAAGGGCTTCCTTTGCAATAGCATTTTGATGGAACAAATATTTTTTCTTTCTTGTAGCATCTTCCTTTTCAAGATCTGCAAGAGAAGGGATCTGAACTTCTTTGATAGTCACATCAAAATCTTCAAAAGCAATACACTACAAATGAGTCACCATCTTGTTCTTCCAATCAGGATAATTTTCTCCATCAAACTTAGGACTGTCTTTTCTAAAGAATGCCATCTGATCAACCTCAAGTTAAACTTTCTCTCCAATGCACTTGTCTCTGATACCAATTGTTAGGAATAGTCCCAAGAGATAACTCAGAGGGGGGGGGTGAATCAGTTATTTACAAGTTTCAATTCTTTATCCAATTAAGTATAATTAAATAATAAGGTACAAACACTATGAAAGAAAACTTGAACACAACACCAATATTTTGGTTACGGGGAAACCCAAATAGGTAAAAGCCCCGGTGGGAATTAACACCCACTAATATTATGCACTAGTGTACAATGATCCTTGTTAGAAGATCCTTTACCCTGATAGGAGTAGCTTTACAATGCATTAAGTACATTAGACCTGGTTAAGGGTCAGACCCTATTAGGAGTCTTTTACAATTAACCCTGTTAGGGTGAGGATGCACTGTCTGAGAGCTCACTGCTCAAAGGGTGAAGGCAACAACCTTCTGAAGGCTAGAACCTCCTGAATAAAAGATATGCACTATATCTAGATTTTGGTGAACTCCGCCATAGACCTACTATCTTGATCAGTTCCAATGAATAGCACAATGATTCTTCTATGTCACATAAACCTCTTCATGATGGTACAATACTTTGCACACTCTGCTTGCACTCAGTATCGCATCTTAACTGCCACACTCTAGCAATCACAAATGATCGGCTATAGCTATCTTTCCTCTAGATGATATAATCAAGTCGGCCTATTAGAACTTCCTTGAAATCATAATAGAGAAACAATAACATCTTCCATAATCAATTATGTCAACTCTACTAAGCACGCAATACATTCTGGGACCTGTCCAATTAACTACCGGTGACCACATGTTACACACTGGTCGGCTCCACCAAATCAACTATAACTTTCTCCTCATGATGAATTACTTCATGCACTCTTAACCAAACCTCCTTAACTCTTCTCTAAGCTTAAATCCAAGGGAGCATACTAAAATGATAAGCGCAACTCATGAACCAATAAAATCTCTATCGGCTCCTCTGGATGAACATAGGAAACTGTAACTACTAATGACGACTGCATAACTTCTGATCTATAACACATCTAACTATGTGTTCATGAATGTAACAACACTAACATGTCTCCTTCACATATCCAAGGGTGCAAGGCTCCACGTCATTTGTACATACAACTATACACAGAAGACTGTTTGTAACTCTGTCAAGAACACTACTGACACAAGTTGCTTACATAATTGTCTGCGCTCACACTCAACCTCTACGTCCATGATATCATGATGATAACATGTCCATGCTACATATACTATCATCTTACTACATAAGTCTTACGTGCATGCTACTTACCATATGTTGTCATCAATGACAAACATACAGTCAGCACTGGCTTGCTGGAAAATCTCCAACAGTCAATCTAGAATGGCAGAAAAGTGCAGAAAGGTGGAAAATAGGGTAGAAAGGGGGAAAATGCCAACAAAAAGCCAGGGACCAACCTAAGGCATTTGACATAACCCCAAACTACCTACTCGGAGGGCTAAACCAGTCCTAAATGGAAGTGCTTCCATTTTCTGACGATACACCTCCAACTTACTTCACTCGGTGTTTATATGTCTAACATTTGGTTATGCCTACAATTCAGCTTGGTTATCTCTGTAACCAATTTGATCAAGAATGCATGAAAATGTCTTCACACAAAATCTTATGCAGTCTTAATTCATGCAATATATTCAACAATGAAACTCATGTCTCTTAAATAGACGTGTAAACCATTTTCATATCAGCAATTAGATTTTGCCTCTTAATCTTCATCATCCATTTTTCCACTTTAACCCTCCTTGGTAGATGTGTCTATAACATGTTTCAATCTCTTCCCTTCAATCAACTCTAAATTTTGTCTGACATGGATCTTTATAACAAACTTCATCTCTTACCTCAAAATCATCAACAATTCTAGGTCATCAATTTTAGTCGGTTGTTATAACATTTAATGTTTTCATCCATACTCAGTTAATAATGAATGCATCAGTGATAACTAACTTGGTTATTAATATCACTCGGTATACACAAGACCAACTTGGTGTATACAAAAATCTTCAATTATCGACCACATTAACTTGTTCAATTATGATCTCTTCTTTATAACAGAATAATGCAACATGCTCAGGTCAACAATATAATGCCATAGAATCATCAATAAGTTGTCCAATGTATACCTTATCCTTATATGTCATATCCATCTTTTCCTTTTGTATCTATATCTCATTTCTTCACCATTTCTTCCTTCTAAAGATATTCAGATATTTGTAACTATCATGATAAGTATAGTCAAAACTAGTTGACATCAATGACAACCATATTGACTGATTTAATCATCTTACATATGACATTAACAGCTCGGTGATCTCTAATCACTGTCTCTTCATTTCATCAAGTTATTCAATCAGTTGTAGGTCAACAGATTCTACCCCTAGTTATACATGATTACTTTGGCATGATGAGACTATTGTCTACAAAACTTTGATATGTACAAGATTTTTAAAGATTTTATGATTTTTTAAATTAAGATTTTATGGTTTTTTATATTTTTAAATATTTAATGATTTTTTTTATTTTTAAATATTTTCACTAATCTTCAAACAAGATCATCTTTGTTTGCCCCCAATGTCTAGCAAGGTGTAAGACAACATAGATGGATGAGTAAACTAATGTATAGGAAATGAATAGGCAATGATGGATGAACTATATGTAATTTGACCCTCAAGGATAATCTCGTTTAATATTACCTAAGCTAAGGAGAAAGGGTATTGAAATGTAGGCTAATGAGGTGATTTCAGATAACATATAGGGTAATGACATGATGTAATGAAAGGCATGTATTGTCCAAAGGAGTGGACATGTCAAGAGGCTTTTAAGAATGTGTTTAACACTTTTATGTCCTTCATTTCAATCATGAACAAAGGTTATATATGGATAGGATAGATCTTAGACATGATAGGGGATGATGGAAGCAACAAGTGGATGGTTTGGGCATCATAGTTCAGGAATAGTTAGGATTGTCTTAGGATAAGTGTGTATCAAAAATACATTCATGAAACTTTACAATGATAAATCTACTTGAATTATGAAAAATAAAACTAAATGATGATCAAACTCAATCAAATACTCTCAAAATACTCTCTCTCTCTCTCTCTCTCTCTCTCTCTCTCTCTCTCTAAAGAAGTCAAAGAAATGCTCTCAGCTTGAGCACCATTAGAGACAACTCTAGAATGGGAATTTAAAAAATATGATGAATTAGGATGCAAATTATGCTAAATTGATCTAAAAATAATACTAAAACAATGCTAAATTCTCTCTAAAACATGAAGTCAAATGCCTATAATATGGATGTAATATGAAAGTGAATTATAGATGATTTTCTCTTAGAAATGCTCACTATTTCTAGATTTTCCCAAGGCTTGGGGGTAGAGTGTAGTTGACCATGTGATCCTAGTTGAGTTACATTAATAGTTTCAAATGCTGGGACAAAGTAAATATTTTGTTCTCAAAGGTTGGAACAAAGAGACAAAATGAATGGTCAAAATGCATCTCCAAGGTGCGTGGTGGAGAAGCAATTTGTCCTTAATCCATGTGAGTTCATTCCCTCATTCTCATCGGTTGATTTGATTTTTGTTCCCATGTGATGGGTGAGCAAAATAGGAATTAATAATTGATTTATCTTAGCCATGTGTACCCTTGAATGGGTTGAATTTGATTTGATTTACCTAGATACAATTAATTAATTAAAATCAATTGTATAATTATTTTTTCTTTTAAATTTAATTAGTCATTTAGCTTTGATTTTAATTAATTCCTGATTTAATCATTGATTGCTCACTTTCATTTTATTTAACCATTTTTTAGGTGTATAAGATTGTCCCTCTTTGAATCTATGTGCAAAGCGTGTTGATTCAAAGAATGTCTGATTATTTTGATTAACTGATGTTCGATCCAATCTTGATAACTAATTTGCGACTTGGTCCATAAGTGATTGGATCACGAGACCATGATTCGATGATAGATTCTGGATCTATGATGTTTGATTTGAAAATATCCATGAGTTTTGATGCCCCACTAAGAACTTTGAAAATTTTTGTGCTTAATACCCCTGATTTGAAAATGTTTGCTCATTCACTTGATTTGAATTCTTATTTATCAATTAAAATATTAATATCGATGATGATATGATGACATGGCTCCTTGGGAAATGAATTGAAACAATTTTGGATATTTTGGTTGAGCTTGGAAAATTTTGATTTAGTAAGATTTTGATTTGTTTCCTGATAAAAATCCATTTGGAATATGCACAAGTTAAATTTGATGACCAAACACTTTGAATTGATGAAATATCAAGTGTCTTTCATATCATTCATGATCATTTAGTTTATTTTGTATCAATTTCAATCTAATAGGTTTATAGATTGATAGGTTGATTTTCCATCCTCGAGATCTAGAGTAAGAAAATTTGATGTGCTCAAAGATGAGCAAGATAGATGATATGATGATTGATTGACACTAGATGATCAATTGGATGATGTGACTGATTGATCTTTGATTTGATAATATTAGTTATATGCTTTGATGATACGGGGCTAATTAAATGTTCTCATGATGTAAAATTAGGGATTGGTAGAAGAAAAGGGTCATCCATTGGTATGGGTACATATATATGTATATGTGATGGACAGACTTAGGTTGCCCCTAGTTGATCAAATGTATGTTGATTATATCCTTGATGTAGCATGGATCATGATTTACATGTATTTGTATTCTGATGATATTGATGTACCTTTGTTGGTTAGATTGAGCATGATTTTTGATGATGGATATTTCAAATATTGATGATGTTGATTAATACTTTAATTATATATTGATGGACATTTTTTTATGTATATTTCTCGACATTTGATGATGTATCATTGATATGACCTTTTGATAATGATAACTCTATTCCTTTTTCTTAAGGAAAATCTATAACTTTTAACATGCAAAATTTAATCTATATGGATGCAGCTAGCTATCTCTTTTAATCATAAAGATGGTTTTTTTCATCATTGAGCTTTTAATAACATGAAATTGGTACAACCCTCACTGGCTATATTTTCAACCATGATGATATGAATACTTATTTCTCTCAGATTTTAATGTTGCAAGTAAGTAGACAAAGAATTGATCCCATTCATATAAAAATTTCCTTGATGATTCTTTGATGATCATGTCATTAGAAGAACTTGCATACTACTATGAATCAACCTGACAAGCACTCCAACAAAAATCAAGAAAATAGCATGTCTTCATCATTGCTAATCTAGTCACAAACATTTTTCTATACTATAAGATGCAAGGATTAAATAAATACTATACTTAGTCAATTCTAGAATTTTTGTCTTTTGAGGATCTGGCTAATAAAAAGGGAGAGGAACATTCGGCCAACAAAACATTTCAATGGGGCAACACTAATGGAATCTTTGATATTGTTTATCACTAAATGTTCATGGTATTAGAAGAAAAATTAGCTCTAAAGAGTTGCGGATGTGTCATATTGCAAGGTAGCGAGAATCTAAATATCCAAGGGGAGACCAAAATTGGGGACACCAAAGGACTTAGATTGACACATTAAAGATAGGCTATGTACATTATGAAACTCATAGCCAATTAAAAAGAGATGTGTAGATATCAAAAATATAATTATACACAATACATACAAATTTATTTTAGGTTACAACCTACAATATACCCATTGCACATGCCCATAAATATATTGTTGGATCTAGTTGCCCCTATGGAACAATAGGCCTATTGAAAGAGCTAGTCTCATGAAACCAACACTGTCAAGGAATTTCTTGCTACATATAAACACATGTAAATTGATAAAAAATTTATGTTCATAATAAATGCGGTAGTCATGTGAACACAACAAACAAAAATAATAAGAACTATCATCACCCTCATCTTTATAGTATCATTCAACACCAAAATCCTTTGAAGAATGATTGTACTAGAACATAAAGTTGAATCTAGAGAAAGACTTCCTTAAGCACTAGTCTAAAATATTCTCTACCCAAAAGAGATCTCAACTTGGGCCATATCTGATGAACTACAACTGATTTAGAATCTGATTGAAGAAACAGTGATTAGATATCACAGAGTTGTTGATTAGATATGAATGTGATTAAATAAGTAATATGTTGTCATTGATGTCAACTAGCTTGATAGTACTTATCTTGTAAGTTACTATATCTAAACATCTATAAAAGAGGAGAAAATGAGATGAAGAATAAATAAATCTACATGAGGCAGATGTATGTGATAGATGAGGATAAGTAATTCATTGAGTAACTTGTTGATGATTCTATGACTTTATGTTGATGACTTGATTATGTTTCATTCATCTATGATGAAGCAAAGAACTGAAAGACACAAGGCAGTGTGGTCGGTAAAGTGAAACATCACAGTATACACCGAGCAGTGTAGTGTATACCGACGATAGTGTAAACTGACAGAGTGTTTACCGATGCATTTATTTGTTAACCGATGAAGAGAAAAGAAACTAAATGCTTAGTTCCACTGACAAAGATTGATGAGCTGTAAAGTACATCATGATTGAAGATGAAGACAAAGTTATGAAGATCTACGGCTAGCATAATTCAAGGAGGGTCTAAAGGATGAGATTGAAACGTGTTTTCAACACATCAACCAAGGAAGGTTAAAGCAAAAAAATGGACGAAGAAGATTGAATGGCAAAATCCAATGGAGGAAAACATAATGATTTATAGGTCTATTTAAGAGACAAGGAATTCACTATGAAAAATGCCATAGAAAGAAGAAGGACTGAAGAGTTAATCGCATGAACAAAGTTTCATGTATGCCTGATCAAACTGGTTAAGAAGAACCTAAGTCTACCGAGCGTCAGAATACAGTTACCGAAGGACTATAAGTGATTATTATAATACATAAATTTTTATACTGATTAGAGGATTTATATGAGATTAACATAGATCTAAATATCTGCAATTGAAGTTGTATTTGTAATCAAATCAAACTATTGTTACAGTTTAACCATTGTAAATAGAGAAATCTCTTAACAGAGTGAACTAGGAAAGTCTTATTGATGTTTCTCATAGAGTATACATTTGTTATCTTGTCAACCCCATAGTGAATGCTGGTTGGATGATAAGGGTTGGTCTTGAATCCTCTAACAAGGTCACACCTAACAATGTGTTTGTAACCTTTAATAGGGTTGGGTCTTCACCGACCTCACTTCAGAAGAGGAAACAATTTTGGGTTGTCAGTCCCAAGTGGTTTTTCCCTTAACAGGGTTTCCATGTTAAATCTTTTATGTTATGTGTTTATTGTGGTGATTTTTTATTGTCATACTTTACATATTACATTTCTAGATTTGGTCGGTAATCTTTACTGGTAATTTACTGGTAATTAGTAAAAGCATAGACAAAGTAGTTTTATATGTTACCGAGCTGCAGAAATATTTGATAATTGTTTTGAAGTTTACATTTTGAATTGGGACTGTGGATAACTAATTCTCCCCCCCTCTCAGTTATTCTAACAATTGGTATCAAAGTTGTGGTTTCTTGGAACAAAGTTTTAAGGACTTCAGCACAAAGGTCTCAAAATGTATAAGAAGTAAGTGCCAAAGCTTAACAAGGACAATTTCACAATATGGCAAAGTCGGATGAAGCTGCATATATCTAGAATAGGGAATTCTGCCCTGGATCTTATGGAGAATGGATACCTTGCACCGTCGACTGGTCCCCTGACCCTTGATCAACTAAGAGATAGGCATGAACATAACATAACCATGATGGAGATTGTTGCTACCTATACCGATGAAAAATTTGAAGATATCAAGGATTGTACTACTGCCAAACAGATGTGGGATAAACTAGCTAAAATCTACAGTGGTGATACTAATGTCAAAAGAGCAAGAGTTGAGAGTCTTAGAGGAAGATTTGATGATATGAAGATGAAAGGAGAAAATATTATGCAGTACACAAATAGAATCAAAGAGGTAGTACATGATATTAAGGCATCTGATGGAGTCATTGATGAAGACACTATGGTGAGAAAAATCCTGAGAACTCTTTTACCTATCTATGCCATCAGAATATCAGCAATTCATGAGAATAGGTTGGCACCTAACAGTACACTTGGGTGAACCCACAATAGTGGGTTACACTTTTTTGCCTGAACGGACACTGAACTCTACATTTTGAGAAAACTTTCAGATTCGGATGCATATTGTCATTAAACCGTTCAAAATTGGAGGATGAAGTAAATTAGAGTCTTTTAGGATTTTTTGTCTAGATTCTAAATTTTTTTATTTTTTTATTTTTGAATTTATTTGAATACTTTTTTCTTTCTCCCACAAAAACTAGTATGGTGCTGAAAACGTCATTTTCAAATAGTAACACTATTTTCATAGAGCATAACTTTTTTTGTAAAATAGATATAAATGCGATTCTTTCAAATTTATTTTTGTAACATCCATACGGAGGGCATGGAATTGGTTTGATGACATTATCACTATTATTGCATATTTTATTAACGTTTGGAGTTGACTAAACCATAATTTTGGCGTACCTTGACTACATAGCTTATAACTTATTGTGTATTTATCGAATTTCAATTTATTTTTTAATAGAAAGTAGACTCGAATACGGAGGGCACTGTTATTTTTCAAATTTTTTTTTCCTTTTTTTACTATTGTTCATTGAACGTCAAACTCAGAGGTTTATATTTGATAAAAAACCCACATTCGTTTAATGTAAAAAACCATACACATAATAAATTTAAAAATAGTCAAATATATAATCATTAGAAAGCTAGTTCTGAGTACTTGTTGTATGAAAAAGGATGTCTTCTTATTCTTCCATTTGATCAGTGCGCTAGAGGCCCGAAGCCATGAAATTCTTAGAATTTCTTCAAAATTTGCAACCATGGCCTAAACCAGGCACTTTCGATAAAAAGTACTTTCAATCGAAACTTTTGACTTTCGATCAAAAGTACTTTCTATCAAAAGTACTTTTCTAAAAATTGAAAATTCTAGCCATTACTAAACTGGTTTCAATTGAAAGTCAATTAGTAAACTACTTTCGATAGAAAGTCATTACTAAACTATTTACGCCAAAAAAACCTAATTTAGGACTTTCGATCGAAAGTCCTTTATTTACTTTCTATCAAAAGTAACAAAAGGCTTTCGATCGAAAGTATCTTGCATAAGAACTTTTGATCATAAGTTTTGTACTTACGATTGAAAGTACGTCTTGGTTTCTATCAAAAGTGAGTAATGTGTTTTGCACTGAATTCCCTTTTCAGGCTGAATTCGTTCCTCCAAAAAAGTGTAACCCACTATTGTGGGTTCACCCACTTACATTGGATAATATGATTGGTAAGCTTACTACATTTGAATTGAATAACTATGATAATAGTATCATACCCAATGTTGAATTTGCTTTCACTTCTCTAAAGATTGATAAGTCTAGTAGCAGGAATAAGAGTGACAGTGATAGTAATACTGATGATGAGCTTGATGAACTTGAAGCTCTTATGGCTAGAAGGTTACCTAAAGGAAAGGGAAGATACAAAGCTAAATTACCTTTGGCATGTTTTAACTGTAAGGAAGTTGGCCATATCGCTGCTAGATGTCCACATAAGAAGGATGATGATAGATCAAAAGAGTGATCAAAAGGAAGCTATGGAAGAAGAGACAATAGAGGCTACCAATACAACAAAAGAGACAATTGAGATAGCAATGACCAAGGCAAAAAGGTATGTTACATTGCAGAAGAGAATGAATCTAATTCTAAATCTGATGATGATGTAGAAGTAGTTTTTGTAGCCATGAAAGATGACTCAAAGGAAGAAGAAAAACAAACTGAAACAACATTGATCTCAAAAGAGAACAAGAACAACACATGGATCATAGACAATGGCTGTACTGACCATATGACCGGAGATGATGACAAGTTTGATCACCTAGAGCATTACAATGGAGGATCTGTCAAAATGGGTAATGACACACCCTGTGTTATAAGAGGTAAAGGATCCTTAATGATAAATGATAGAATTAGATGTGAGAATGCTTATTGGATTGATGGATTGAACTATAATTTGTTAAGTGTGGCTTAGCTAAATAATTATGGACACCGAGTTTCTTTTGAGAGCAAAAAAGTGAAGATATTTGATGATGAAGGAAGACTGATTGGAATTGGAGCTCAAACAAAAGGTAATTTATTTTATCTTGATATTGATGAGTCTTCTTGCTTATTGATGAAGGATGAAGATGCTTGGTTGTGGCATAAGAGGCTATGCCATGTCAATTTTGATAACATGATTAAGATCAGTAAGAAGAAAAGAGTTAGAGGTCTGCCTAACTTATCAAGGCCTGATCATGTTATGTACCATGAATGTCAGAAAGGTAAGATGACAAAGTCAAGTTTTAAAAGTAAGGATTACTCAACAAAGAAGATACTTGAGTTGGTTCATACCGACCTATGTGGTCCTATGAGAACTCAAAGTTATTATGGAGATAGATACTTTATACTTTTTGTTTATGATTATACAAGGTTAATGACTGTCATGTTCTTGAAAGAAAAATCTGAGGCATTCAAGATGTTTAAATGGTATAAGGAAAAGGTAGAGAAAGAGATTGGTAAAGAGTTAAAATGCTTAAGATCTGATAGAGGAGGTGAATTTATCTCTGATGAGTTTACTAATTTTTGTAATTAGCATGAAATCAAAAGACAGGTATCTGCACCGAGGACAACCTAGCAAAATGGGATTGCTGAAAGGAGAAACAGGTCAATTGTTGACTATGCTAGAACACTGATGATAGAGAAGAATGTAGCACAAACATACTGGAGGGAAGCTGTCAGCACAATAGTATATGTATTGAACTGAGTGCAACTGAAGAAGGACACCAACAAGACACCTTATGAGTTATGATTTGGACACAAGCCTACTATAAGTTATTTTTGAATTTTTGGAAGTAAATGCTTTATCTTGAAAGATGAAAGGAATGGAAAATTTGATTCAAAAGGAGATGAAGGTATATTTCTAGGATATTCCACAAAAAGTAAAGCATATAAATGTCTAAACAAGGTAACTAATAAGATGTTTGAGAGCACTAATGTACGTGTGGATGAGTTTGATAACAAGAATGCAGACGAAAGAAAAAAGGAACCAGAGGACTATGGTAGATTCACTTACATTGAACAACCTAAGTTTCTACCGAAGACACAGACTATGACAACTACTTCATAGATTACTCAAACCGAGGAACAGGAAGAACAAACCGACGAGCAGGAAGGACCTACCGAGCAAGTTAATGACCCTACACAGGATGAACATGAGAGAAGAGATCAAGTTCTGGCTAGATTTTTTAGAAGACACCATCCTGAATCACAGATCATTGGAAATCGACAAACTGGCATGCAAACAAGGAGCAAAACAAGATAAGGTACATGTCTAGTTTGTGAATTTGAACCCAAGAATGCGAAAGTTGCATTAGACAATGATGAATGGGTTAATGCTATGAAAGAAGAAATAGAGCAGATAGAAAATAATAAAACTTGGACTTTAGTACCCAGACCGAAGGATAAAAATGTTATCGGTACTAAGTGGATATTTGGGAACAAATTGAATGAAGATGGAGAAGTAACTAGAAACAAAGAAAGATTAGTATGCAAAGGCTATGCACAGGAAGAAGGAATTGACCATGGAGAAACATTCTCACCTGTTGCAAGACTGGAAGGAGTAAGGATGCTACTTGCATATGCTACATATAAGAAATTCAAAGTCTACCAAATGGATGTGAAATCGGCATTTCTGAATGGAATACTTGAAGAAGAAGTCTACATAGAACAACCAGAAGGGTTTGTGGATCCAGACAAAAAGGACATGGTATGTAGATTACATAAAGCTTTATATGGTTTAAAGCAAGCACCCAGAGCATGGTATGAAAGATTGCATAATTATTTGCTCAGTATTGGATTTGTAAGAACAAGAGATAACAACAATTTGTACATGAAAGGTGATACTAGTGACACAATTCTAATTGCTAAAATTTTTGTTGATGACATTATTTTTGGGGGACAAGATAATATATGTAAATCATTTGCTGATGACATGAGGAATGAATTTGAAATGTCTATGTTCAGAGAGATTAAGTTCTTTCTAGGACTACAGGTAATTCATCAGAGTGATGGAATTTTCATCACATAGTCAAAATACATCAAGGAGATACTAAAAACATTTGGCATGGATGATGCTAAACCGATGGGAACACCGATGGCTACTAGATGCAAACTAACAAAGGAAGATGAAACTACAAAGGTAAATCAAACACTGTACCGATCAATGATTGGTAAATTAATATATGTAGTTCATAGTAGGCCAGACATAGCACATGTAGTGGGAATAGTTGTAAGATTTTCTACTAACATCCTCCACACATTTTAAAAAAAAATTGGACACTTCGTGTATAGACTCGTGATCTTTAACTTATATCCTTATGATAATTTATTGTAAGAAGACATTTGCTAAGAAACACAATCAATAACTATTATTTTTTTCCCCTAAAAGATAACAATCTTGTCAATCTAAGGACATAGAGCTTCCGTTTTTGCATACTTAAACAGTGAACTTAAAAGAATACCCACATTGCTAGATCCATGTAAGCAAAACAAATCCACTCAAAGAAGCAAATGGATTCACACAACCATCCAATCCTTTGGATTTCTTGTAACGAGGAGTGTGCAAACATCGATGTATTATAGATCTTCTAATCAAGGACATAAGAAGTGTTATCACTTTTTAAAATATTTTTTGGCTCCGCATTTTTGGCTTGGGTTTCCTCCCTCGTTTCCAAACCCTAGGTTCGTTTGTTCCTTTTTGTATTTCCGTGTTACCTTTTTTGATTCACTAAAGGTGCTAATTCGCATGTGCCTTTAACCTTTTTTAAGTCATGCATTTGTGGTTAGAAGGTTGTTGGCCCCCGTCCCCCTCTTCTCCTTTTTATTTCTCCAGGCCTAGGTTTTCGGTATATTTTCCTAAAGTTCTCACTAAAGCAAAACGAGTGGCTATCGTTACACCGCAAGACCCCGATTGTCAATTTTCTCTGACATGCGATATAGCGACGAGTTGCCACCTGTCTCAAAGGTGGGCCCGACTGGAGGAAGAGTTTGCAGACTTTAAAGGGCGGAGAAGATCTACGGTGGTCATTATACCATTGATCTGAGATGCTTGCACGTTAAGCTTGCGGTATAGCGATGGCCGTCGGATTTGTTATGTTTGAAAAGGATTCGGTGGGTCCTAACAGTGTCAGGTCACTATAATTCTTGTGGTTCTTATTGGTTCTCAGAAAGCTAGGTGGTGGCTGACGCATTTTTAAAGATGGTAAACGATAGTCAGAAGGGACCCGCCCGTATGAAAACGTGGCACAATGTGATTTGGTTAACAGAAGATGATGTATTTATTTGTGGGGTCATGTTTTCCAAAGGGTTAATCTTCAGTTTGATCAGACGGTTCTCATTATACCGTTGATCAAAGATGTGCAGATTTTAAGTTCGCGGTATAGCGATGACCGTCCGATCTTCTTAGAGACTTAAGTGCTCAGTGGGCCCCTTGTTACGCCAGTTCACTTTGACGTGTTTATTTCTTATTGGCTGGATGACAGCTGTGATCTGACTGTTTTCAAAGTGAAACGAGTTAGAAAGGGAAAGGGACTGGGTCCACTTGTCAGTTTTTTACTGCGTGGCATGTTTTGATTTGATATGTGCCCGCTTATGTGTCACAGTGGGACCTTAGTTTCTCAGATGATTAAAATGTTGCAAGATCTCACGGTTGTCATTAAACTGTTGGGATGAGATGCTCGGGTTTTAATTTTGCAGTTTAGCGACAACCATTGATTTGGATAAAGAGATGAAAGCCTTTTGGTGGGTCCTCTGTGTTAGATTTATTGATGAGGTGGTCATTTTGATTGGCCACGGATGATGTTGATGTGTAAAGATCGCTGCTCAGACCAGGATGAACTTAAGGAATTTATTTCTGCACATATTAATTTTGAAATGTTCTCATTGGTTGAGAACTAGCTTGCTAAAGGTACTATAGGATTTTGCTGATAAGATTTTCTACTGCCTGATGCGCCGAAAATGAAATATATCAACGGCTTGAATTTGAATTTTTCTCTTGAATGACATTTTCACGTCCAGTGAGTGATAGGGCCACCAACCTCAGTAATGGTGGAATAAATTTGTTACGTGCAAGAGAACTGTGAGCCGTTAGCAGATGTTATATACAAGAATCTGATTAATCTTTTTCTTCACTGTTCTCGTGTGTTCTCCGGTGATAATTTTTCCATGCAATGCTTTCAAGCGGAAGATTTTTCAGGTGCCTGGTAGGTTTACTCTTTTGTTTAAGTCATTTGAAATTTGTAAAGCTTTTTGGGGTTTTCTTTCATATGGTCAGTTGATATTGTCTGAAGTTTTAATGGGAATTCATATCTTAGTAAGAGGCCCTATTTTCAAAATGCCACCCAAGAGGAGTTTGTCTGGTCAAACAGAATATAGTAAGAGAGGAATTTTGGAGGATTTGATGCAGTTGCTCCCATTTTCTGATAATGGGGGACAAAGAGTAAAAGAGCTCACTCCAAGACATCCTAGAGATTCAGTTGCAGAGGGTCTCTATGACAGAGGGAATTGGATGAGAGATGCTAAAGTGGGCGATAAGCACAACGGTCTTATTCTTTTTAAATCAGCATATTCACAAAGGAACACTTGTGCGCCCCTCAGTAATGTATGGTAGTTTGACATTGGGAGGTTGGTATGCCCTGGGGTTTTCATGGATGATGAATTGTTAATACAGATTGCTAAATGTTATGATCCTGTGAGAAGATGTGTCAAGGATGTAAGCAGAAGAGACCTGATAAGCATTACTGAGGATGAGATTAGACAGGTTTTATCATTAAATGAACCGTCTGTGGGGTTGGAAAAAATAGATTTCACGGAGTTCACTGAGATTTATGAGGCACAGAAGGACTATCTAAGGGTAGGACCTCTAAGGCAATATATTGATCAGATAGGATCAATGTGTGCTATCAGTTCAAGTACACCAGAGCCCATCAGGTTAGATTTATTCAGTAAAAAGGCACAGGAAGTTTATAAGTCTTCATCTTTGATCCTAGGGCATGATGAGAAGACTCATATGCCAGTACCTTTTATGTTCATGATGGTGCAGTCACTCCACCCCCATCTTGCCCTCATTTTTGACTTTGCTTCTCATTTGGCTGAAATAATTCATGAAGGATTAATAGGAATTAAGAATATGAAGGTCTCTAGACCATTCAGGTGGTACTCGATGCTTATGCACATGTTTTTGTATAAGGGTGAGAAGTTTTTTAGTACAACGATGAATATTGAGAAGGAAAGATATGGAGAGACTCTCCCAGTGCAATTGTGGACCACAGCCTTGTCCTGGGACAGAACTGATGCTAGTTATATTGCCTTTGATAGGGATTTTGCATCGAGACTTAGGTCTCTTTTATTTATTGATAATCCAAGAATCCCAGGAGAGTTATTAAGATTGATTAGGCCGATGGATTACTGCAAGGACATTACCATTGTCCATAATTTTGGAGACATCATTTTGTATCCAGTCTCCACAGTATTTAGAGTGTATGGCAGTAAGGTGGTGCCTTGTATTTTGCCATATCACGTCCCATTGAAGCTAGGATATGCTGAGATCTTAAGACAAATTGGAAATTTGCAAGAAACCACTCACTGGCAAAGGTAGAGGAACTTTCTTTCCTGATGTAACTCTGGCACATCAGTATGTAATTACGAAAGGAGGATGGGTGTACCTGCATAAGGTTTTTCAACCCTATAGAATGTCAAAGGCAGTGGTGAGGTGTGCAGATATAGAGGGTTTCCTTTCAGGCATGTTCAAAGATAAGGTGAGGTGTGCTCTTATTGAGCATCAATTTAATTTTCCAGAAGACATAATAAGAAATGAGTTTGACCTTCAAACTCAGGAAATTAAGAAAGAAAAATGGGTGATTTATAACAAGTCTATAGGTTTTATTCAGAACTTTGATAAAACTTATGATCCATTGATTAGTTTTGAACCATGGGCTAGAAAGGTTAATGTCCTTATGGAGAATTTTGAGGGACTCATGAGTGCTGTAAATGAGAAAAGGATATCTGTGACTAAGACAGATCTAGAAAAGGCTAGGCAGATCTTAAACCAGCCCAAATATATGAAGTTGATCCCTAAGGGGGTGTACACAGTACAGAAGAGGAGTGGACATACTATCCTTCTGACCTCACAACAAGGAAGTGAAGATGTTCCTTCCACTTCAAGAGGGAAGAGACCACTTGGTGATCCAGCAATGCAGGCACCTTCCCCAAAAAGGCAAAGACAAGAGGAAAAAGGACCGGCAGAGGAGATTTACTCTCCCTCTCAATCCCCTATTTAGTTGGATGAGCATGGGGCGGCAGAGCAGCTGGTGCAGTTAAGGGATGAAGGAAATCTTTTTGTTTTTAATGAAGATTTGCAGGAGGGAATGTCGGAGGCACCTAAGGAGGTGGCCATGGATCTCACAGTAGAGGAATTTGAGGGTAAACAAATAGACCCTATTCTAAAATAGGCAAGTGACTCTTTCCTTGCTGATGATGATTTTGTTAAAACCAGGGCCTTCTCACAGTTCTTATGGAGAATGAAAATCAATCAGTTTAAGGAGATTTGTGAGAAGAAGAAGGAAGAATCCCCTGATAAAGATGTGAAAGAAATAGAGGAGGAGACCAAGGCACAAATGGCTAAACAATTTGAGAAGATCACTCCAAAAGAAGGGAGAGCCATGATTCATACAACAGGGATTCTGATCCTACCAGAATGGGACATTGCTGATGCCATTATTTTTGACCAAGTAAGGAAGAGCAAAGTAAAGACCCTAACTACACTAGAACAGGCTAAGCAGGTAGCTAGGGGAATTACTTTTTCTGAAGATCATGCTGATCTGGTCATGTGGTCTTTAGATAAAGACAAAAATAAAGGGAAGAAGAGTGATTTCTCCACAGGGTATACAGGGAGCCTAATGGTTTAGAGAGTGGGAGAAACATCTGGTGTGGAGGCCTCTAATTTGATTCTTGAAACTGCCAAGTTCAATGTTAGTGTGGTAGAGAAGGATGCCAGAGAAAAGGAAGAGCTTAGGCTCAAATTTGAAATGGTCCTTAAATCTTATAATGAGCTCAAAGTTCAGCTAATTCAAAAGGATAAACTGATTGTCCAGTTATCAGTACCACAGGACCAAAGATCTCCTCAATTAGCAATTTTTGATAAGCCTGCGGTGGCTTCATCTTCAAGCCCAATAATTGAATTTCCACCCTCACCACTCCCAGAAATAGATATGGATGCAAGGGTTGCTTGGGAGAAGCTGAAGCTGACAGAGGAAATAAATAAATTGAGGGAAATCAGGGAACAATTGGAAAAGGAAAGGAATGAGAACGCAAAGGCCACAGCTTTAGTAAATCAGAAATATGAAGAAAAAATAGTAGGGGTGATTATGGAATTTGCAGTAGATTTAAAGCCTTCTATTATACATGGCCATATGGATAAGTTAATTTCTTTGCTTAAGGTTATTAATAAAGAGAAGGATGAAATGGCTCTAGTTTTGAAGAGATGGATTGAAAGGTCTCCCAATGTAAAACTATTTTGTATGTTATCAAAGGGACAGGAGGACCCGGATCCTTTAATAAAGCCATTGCATCAAATTGTGAAGAAGTTGGTGCATTTCAACATTTCTGTGGATAATTTTATCAGGAGGACAAGTATGTTGAAATCTAAATTAATGCTTTCAGGTTATGAACTGGTGCCTCCTATTTTTACAGACAAAGGAGAATTTAAGGAAGCTTATCAGTGGAGGGAGGAGTTAGATGGACTCCTCACAGAATGAATCAATAATGTTTTAAGTGATAAGTCTTCTTTCAGTGGCACAATTAAAATGTTGATAAATACCAGGTTAATGTTTGACACTATTCAATAGAAAATCATACAGATCATTAGTGAATGGGAACAATTGTCTACCGGGAAGGATGAATTTGTTAAGTTTGAGTTCCCAAGTGAAGAGGTGTATAATAAATGGAGATCTCAGTACATGCCAGCTGTGGAGAGTGAAGATACACCGCCAGCTTCATAAAGTAGATCAGAATAGTAAATTTTGAGTCATAAGGGTGGTTGAGATATGAGGAAATATTCATTACAAAATGGACAGCAAATATCACAGATCAGATTTGTTAACAATTGCCCAAAGATTGCATTAAAAGACGTGAAGAAGGTCGGCTCAACTGCATTTTCCTCGCCATTGTGACTGAGTGTATTTATTGTAAATTTTGTAGTTGTTGAAAAGTTTTAGGGTTGATATTTTGTAAACCCTAGAATGACCGGAAGTTTATTGCATTTCCTTGTATATAAAGGATTTCCCATGGTCATTCTAGGTATTGATTAAGTTAGGTGTAAGAAGAAAAAGAGAATTCTGAAGCCTTGCTACTCAGTCGAGGATTGTAAATTTGCATGATTTTGTCAGGATAATAGAGAAGTGATACAAGTTGGCACCATTATCCAGTAAGTTTGTTATTCAGAATATGATGTATGTAAATGATCATGGTTATACTTAATACAAATATCAAATATTTACCTCTCCATTGTGTTTGTTCTATGAATCTTTAAGCCTATTTTAGGGTTTATGTGTATGTATCTCGCTTTGAGTTCTGACCTAGGGTTGGATTAAATATTACTCAAAGTAAAGTATGTGTTCATTGAATTCGCATAAGGATTATCTGTAAGTAGGGAAGAGTTGGGGTATTTGTATTTATGATTCAAAAACCAGTTGTTCTCAAAGTTGTTTTGGGATCCTTTCTATTTTCTGACTCTATTGCCCAATGGATAAGACACTGGCCTGTATTCTCCTATCTTTGTTCTGAGAAGGTGATTCAAATTTCAACGTCGCAAAATCTTAAAATCACTACCAGTAATTTCAGTTTTATTTACTTTTATGTATTGTTCTACCCAGTGATGGAGGATCAATGAACAATAGGTTGTTGTTTAGTATTCTCTCACTGTTTTCATCTGTTAAAAGATCCAATAAAGAAACAGGGGGCAGAGTTAAGACTATCAGTTAAGAGTTAAATACTATTGGATCAGGTGTACCCGCCTTGGTTTGACAGAGCCAGAAGTAGAAGAGGGATTATCCATCCCTATAGTTGGTCCAGTTGCCTATAGATTGCCCACATTTGGATCTAACCAATCCTTAATATCCATCATAGGCATATTGGTGTCTCTTTGAGTGTAAACTCCTTTCTAGGAACCAACAAAATGGTGACTCTGCTGGGGAAGAACAACAAAAAAGAACTCATTTTTTAGAATCTCTAGTTATTACTACATCATAGATCATTAATATCTTACACTTTCCAGATTGATTTGACCCATCCGAGTCACCAACAAAATGGTGGCTCTGCTAGAGAATAGAGATTGTAATCAGAAGAAAATAGTGTAGTTTCCAAGTTGAGCTAGACTCCTGACCTGGCTATTTAAATCAGTTGATATCTCTGGTGTTATAAAATTTTTATAAACAACGTGGGTATGAGTAGAGCTTTGACTCCTAGCCGGCTTGTTTATCATATCCAGTGGTTTCCATTGAAAGTACAAAGAGTCAATTTTAAAGGTTTTGATATTATCTCACACTCCGTGAGTGGTGACTCTAAGCTTTTTATGATTAGTGCTTTATAAAATATAGCAGTATGAGTTTCAAAAATACAAGGTCATATAGTAGGGAACACCCTGAGGAAAGTCTGCAGGGTGGGCTTCCTGTTACATCTAGAAGAAACCAAGGTAAGAAGGACAAAGATACCAGCGATATGTCTATGACTTGGAGACAGAGGGGAAACCCTAGACAACATAATATTCCTCCTCCTAGTCAAGAAGGAAATGCCTCCGAATATGAGGAGGCAGTTGATTTAGGACTTAATCAATATGAAGATTATTACTCACCCATAGAGAGGGAGGGTGAAGGAATATCCCAGAATAGGAGAAAGAATTCACAAAGGCAAGGAAGGTCGAGAAGTAAGAGTAGAGGGGGTCAGGATTTTCTTCCTCCTTTCACCTTTGGTTCCTCAATACCACAGGGCCTTCAGGACTCTCAGGGTCAGCAAGAAAATCCTCAAACACAACAGAATGAATCTGAAATGACTTTGCCTGACTCTGAAGATATATTTGAGGAAGTTCATCAACTGGAAATAAGGATTCAAGAACAAGCTGCTATCAGAGAAAAAAGGGATAGGGATAAGGAAGAAAGAATTAGACAAACTATGATAAGGGCTGAACAGTTAAAAAGACAACTGTTAAACTTAGAGGCTATAAACTATATTCCCATCCCTGAACCGACAAATGAGCTGCCTGTTGTTCCAAAGGATAAGGGAAAACAAAAAGACAAAGGTATTTCAATCAATGAACCTGTCAACCCTAAGCAAAATCTTGACCAGTCTTTGAGACTGGAGGCAGACTTGGAAAAAGCCAAGAAGGAGCAAGAGTTGCTAGCTAAACACCTGGAAAAGGAAGAATTAGAAGCAGCAACATTAGAAATGAAAAAGAAAATTGATTTTCTTAAGAGGTCTGCAGGACCTACAGATTCTGGTTTTTTGAATATGACACAAGGAGCTGGTGTTGCACACCCAACTAATCAGACAGATGGCTTTCCCCCACCAAGAGGATTTAATGGTTCTGCTACTACAAATACAAATGCATCCACATCCCGGGGTGCCGGTTTTCCGAATTTAGGTGTTATACATGAAAGGTGCAAGCAGTTGGTTTTCAATGGCATTCTTGGTTATCCCAACCCCATCCCTGAAGAAATTAGAAAAAAGCTCCCTAAATTTACAGGAAGCAATGTTGTAACTTGTGAAGAACATTTAAAAAAATTCATTGATGTAATTGATGATTACAATATTGTACCAAATGATGTTATTATGAAATTATTTGTGCAATCTCTAACAGAAGATTCAAGAGATTGGTTTAGAGCTTTGCCTCATGGTAGCATAGGTTCATGGAATCAGCTTAGGCATTGTTTTAAGGAGCAGTATGGTGATAAGACACATGAGGGCTTTATGCTGAATGAATTTAATAACATAAAAAAGGATTTCAATGAAGATGTTGTTGAATTTAATGTCAGGTTTCAAAAGGCCATGCATAAACTATTACAAGTCATTAGATTGGATGACAGGGTATGCCTTGTTACATATTTAAATGCCTTTGACTCAAAAATGGGTTACTTATTGAGAGACAAAAACCCAAGGAGCCTTGTTGAAGCCTACAAGTTAGCTGTGAATATAGAAAGTAATCAGAGAATCTCAGGGAAGTTGGGAAGGAGAGAAGATAACAGATCACCTTTGCTAAATAGAAAGGATCAAGGAAAGCCCCAAAGTGTTAAACCAAAGGATGAGGAAAGCCTGAAAAAAATTCTTAAGGCAATCAAGGATCTGAAACCTGGTGAAAATAGAAATAATAAAGCTGCAGGAGGAGACAACCCTCCCTTCAACAATTTTAATAAATTGCCAAGGATGCAGAACTTTCCTTACAATACTCAATGGAAGGATGGGAAACCTTTTAGCCCAGACAAGGGGGATAGACCAAATAATAGAACCCCTAACCCATTACAAAGAAATTCAATGAATGTAGTGGAAGATATCCCATGGTGCATGGTCTGTCAATCACCCCATGACCCTGATTATTGTGTCATATCCCAAAACATGTCTCCTCAGGAAGAACAAGAGTGCACGGAAGAGCAGCCTTATGATGATCAGGGGTGTGGGATGACTTCTTCTCATATTTTGAGTGAAATAGATTCTACTGAGGAAGATGAAAATCAGGATGCCTCATTTTCCCAAGCCAGAAATGAATTGTACCATCAGCAGGTCTTTTCAGATAATGAAGATAGTGAGCCAGACAACATTCAATGTAATGTTCAAAAAAATGACTCAGCTAGTACCTTGAGAAGGCCCTCTGATGAAGAGATCGCTTTGATAACAGAAAATTTGGTTACTCAGGCAAAGGCAAATTATAATTTGAGGAATAGAGTGGTGGGTGATTCAGATCCCAAGCCTGCTGGCATTTTTATAAAGAAAACATCACAAGAAAAGATCATGGATTCCCCTCATACTGATAAGGTTAAGATAAAGAGGAATGTCAAACCCAATGTTGTGTATAAAGTAAAGCCAAGGCCAGCAGCTGAGGTATCACCTGCTATACAAAATAAGGACAAAGCTCAAGTTGATATACCTATAGAGGTACCCATCCAGGAAGTTGATAAAATAGCTGAGGATCTAAAATCAGAGGTAGTTGATTCAAAATATATTCCAGTTGATATGAATAAATTACTGTCTCAAATCACTGTCAAAGTTCCATTATTAGAAATGATGAGAATAGATGAACATAAGAAGAATTCTTTAAAATGGGTACAGAGCACAATACATACCGATCCTCAAAAATTAGGAGGAACTGAAAAGAAAATAGCAGTGGTAAATGATAAAGATGAAAACTATAGTGAGGAGATTGTTTTTGAAATTCCTCAGATTTACTTGGATACAAATGTTGTCAATACCATAGCAGGAATAGTTGACCCTTTCTTCTTGACTTTACAAATAAATGGAAAGTTGCTAAAAAATTGCATGATTGATTCTGGAGCATCGAATACCATTATGCCAACTGAGATCATGAAGTCTTTAGGATTGAAAGTGGATTCACCCCATGGTAGGTGCCAGGCAATGGATTCAAGAGAAGTACCAGTTGTTGGTACCATTAAAGCCTTGCCTTATAGGTCGGATGCTTATCCTAATAAATTATTGACTATGAGTGTTTTAGTAGTGGATATTCCTCCCCAGTATGGGATGTTGCTATCAAGAAAATGGAGTGCATCTATGGGAGGAAGCATACAGTGTGACTTATCATTTGCCACTTTCAATTTTGAGGGAGAAAGTATCAGGGTTACTAGAGAATCTAGAACTCCACACATGATAGAAGAAGAGGAGCCGGACAATATGAATTGTTTCCTTGATACTGACATCAATGCCTTCAAGGTCCAAGACAAGGAGGAAGATGAAGGTGTTGACCCTACTTATAGATCAGAAAATGAAGAAGGATGGATTGACCTAGATGATATTTGGACTATGTATTTTGATGGTGCAAGTAGCAGGGAAGGATCTGGAGCTGGAATATTGCTCATATCTCCTAATGGTAAAACTTTCAAGTACTCATTTTCCTTGTTGTTTACTTGCACAAATAATGTTGCAGAGTATGAGGCTCTGTTAATTGGTCTGAGACTGGCATCAAGACATGGCATAAGATGTTTAAAGGTAGTTGGTGACTCTGAATTGGTTGTATCCAAAATAAGGTCAAAGTATGCTTCCAAGAATCAAAAGTTGAAACAATATAGGAATGCTGTGTGGGATGAGATTGAAAGCTTTAGTGCTTTTAATATCTGTTGGATGGAGAGAAGTTCTAATAGAATGGCTGACCTATTAGCAAATATTTCCCTTAGACCAGAGGATGCTACTTTTGCAGATGTCTCAAATGTGGAGGTACAGACCAGGCCTTCCATCCCTGACAATCTAGATAACTAGCAAGTTTTTTCTGATGATCAGGACATATTAAGATTTCTCCATTGTGAGTCTCACTTTGGTAACAAAGAAATGGATCTTAGCTCTTATGTTAATATAGTGAATGGCAAGGATGTTATTTTTGGGGAAGAACTGTTGCAATTGAAATCAAACAGAGTTCCTAAAGGATTGGTTGCTCTTGAAAGAGCATTTGACAACAAGGATAAAATTTTCCATGCTAATTTTGCTAAAACTGATGAGCTGGAGGAAATAAATTTGGGCACAAAAATAGCCCCTAGGAAGGTCTATATAGGCAGGTCTTTATCCCCAAGAATTAGAAAAAATTTGATTGATCTCCTCAGGAGATTTAGGCATGTTTTTGCCTGGTCTTATGATGATCTTAAGGCTTACAGGGAAGACCTTTTTCAGTATGAGATTCCCCTCAAGGAAGGCACAAAGCCTTTTAGACAGAAGTTGAGACCTGTTAACCCTACTTTGGCACCTAAAATGCAAAGTGAACTCAAGAAGATGATAGATGCTGGAATAATTGAACCTATTAGGCATTCCACTTGGGTTTCAAATCTGGTACCAGTTAGAAAGAAAAATGGTGATATCAGGCTATGTGTGGATTTTAGGAATCTCAATATAAATTCTCTGAAAGATAATTATGGATTACCAAACATGGAGAATATGTTGCAAAGGGTCACTGGGTCAGAGTTGATGTCCATGATGGATGGCTTTTCTGGTTACAATCAAGTCATGGTCAAAGACATAGAACAATTCAAGACCACATTTACAACTCCTTGGGGAACGTATGTCTATGTAAGAATGCCTTTTGGGTTAACAAATGTTGGTGCCACTTTTCAAAGAGCCATGGATGTAGCCTTTGCAGATTTTATTGATAGATTCATGGTGGTTTATCAAGATGATTTGACAGCCTTCCTAGCAAAGGAAGAACAACATTGTCAACATCTTGAAAAGATTTTTACCAAAGCATTAGAGTATGGGGTATCTCTGAATCCAAAGAAGTGTGCTTTTGGTGTAACAGAAGGAAAGCTACTTGGGCACATTGTTTCAAAAGATGGTGTGAGGATAGATCCAGAAAGAGTTGAAGCTATTGACAAGTTAACTTTACCAAAAAATGTTAAAGGAATTCAGTCTTTTTTAGGACAGGTCAACTTCTTAAGAAGGTTTATAACAAATTTTGCAAAGATTAGCATTCCCATATCCAAAATGTTGAAGAAAGGAGCGAAGGTTGAGTGGAACACTGAAGCTATTCAAGCTTTCAATGACATTAAAAGGGCCATAAAGCATGCCCCAGTCTTAAAGGTGCCAGATTATAGCAAGCCAATGCAAGTTTTTTCTTTTGCATCAGCCCACACTATTGCTGCAGTATTATTACAAAAAAATGCTGAGGGTTTTGAGCAACCCATTTCCTTTTTCAGCAAAACCTTGCAGGCAGCAGAATTGAATTATGATATTATTGAAAAACAAGCTTATGCTCTGGTCAAGGCTATCAAGACATTTAGGTGTTATTTGGTTGGGGCTACTGTGATTGCTTATGTACCAAGTGCTGCTGTCAAGGATATCCTGGTCCAACAGGAGTTCTCAGGAAGGAGATGTAGGTGGATAAATAGGATTCAAGAGTTTAACATTGATATCCACATAACAAAGCTGGTAAGAGGATTAGGCCTAGAAAAGTTGATGGCCCAGAGTAATCTAAATGCAAACCAAATAAACATGTTGGAAGAGGATCAGAGACCTTATATTTGCAATATGGACTGTTGTGAATGGTACAAAGATGTTGTCCAATATTTGCAAAAGATGATCCTACCCCCTGAGATGGATAATAATAAGAAAAGAACTATCAGACTCCAATCAATGAAATATGCAATTATAAAAGGTGAGCTCTGGTGGAGGAGCAATGAAGGTGTTTTACTCAGATGTGTAGATCAGGAAAAGGCCGAACTTCTGATAAAAGATATGCACAGTGGAGTCTGTGGAGGGCATTATATGGCTAAAACTATAGCTCACAAGATCATTAGAGTAGATTTTTGGTGGCCTACACTTTTTAAAGATGCCCATCAGTTTTTTAAGAGATGTGATCCCTGCCAAAGGTTTTCAGGAAAGTTGAAATTTAGTGGGAATGTTCCACTCAGGCCTGTTTCTATTCAAGCCCCTTTTCAGAAGTGGGGTATGGATTTCATTGGGGAGATCCCTAATAGGTCTAGTGGTGGGCATTCTTATATCTTGGTGGCAACTGATTATTTTACTAAATGGGTTGAAGTAATCCCTACAAGAAGGGCAACTAGCAAAGTAGTGACAGACTTTATGATGCAAAATATTTTGACAAGATTTGGTTGCCCAGAAACTGTGGTGGTTGATAATGCATTATGTTTTAGATCAAAGGAGTTTGTTGATTTTTGTGGGCATAATGGTATTAGAATTTCATACTCATCTGCTTACCACCCACAAGGCAATGGCTAGGCAGAATCCAGTAATAAAAGCTTGATCAAGATTCTGAAGAGAGTTCTGGATAAAAATAAGAAAGCCTGGGATTCAAAATTATTACAAGCTTTATGGGCTGATAGGGTTACAATGAAAAAAGCAATAGGATGTGCCCCTTTTGATTTAGTATACGAGATTAATGCTAGACTGCCTCAAAACAATTTGCTACAGATGTACCAGTTCATTCAAGCTTATGATGATGATGTAGAAGAAGACATGGCAGTCAGGATGAATGATTTGATTCAACTCAATGAATTAAGGGTTAGTGCACATGACAAGAATGAAAGGGTGTAGGCCCAATGCAAAGTCTTGTATGATAAGAGGACTATCCAAAAATCTTTCACAAAGGGAGATATGGTTTTAATGTGGAATGCAAGGCTTGAAGACAAAGGCAGGCATGGAAAGTTTGACCCTGTTTGGTTAGGGCCTTTTATTATTGAAGAAAGGTGGGGAGCGAATTCTTATTGTCTGACAAATTTGGTGGGTGAACCCCTGGAATTGCCTGTTCATGGGCAGTTCTTAAAGTTTTATTTTTCCTAAAAGTTGGTGATCCCTGTAAAGTTCTGGTTGTAAATTTTTGTATATAGTTCCCTGCTTTAGGCTTAAGTTTTGTTCTGGTCTGCTGCACCAGGAGATTTTGGTTTCTCAATGTATCTGTAGGAGATACATGTCCCCAAGCAAGAGCCACTGTTATCACTTTTTAAAATATTTTTTGGCTCCGCATTTTTGGCTTAGGTTTCCTCACTCGTTTCCAAACCCTAGGTTGGTTTGTTCCTTTTTGTATTTTCGTGTTACCTTTTTTGATTCACTAAAGGTGCTAATTCGCATGTTCCTTTAACCTTTTTTAAGTCATGCGTTTGTGGTTAGAAGGTTGTTGCCCCCGTCCCCCTCTTCTCCTTTTTATTTCTCCAGGCCTAGGTTTTCGGTATATTTTCCTAAAGTTCTCACTAAAGCAAAACGAGTGGCTGTCGTTACACCGCAAGACCCCGATTGTCAATTTTCTCTAACATGTGATATAGCAACGAGTTGCCACCTGTCTCAAAGGCGGGCCTGACTGGAGGAAGAGTTTGTGGACTTTAAAGGGCGGAGAAGATCTACGGTGGTCATTATACCGTTGATCTGAGATGCTTGCATGTTAAGCTTGTGGTATAGTGACGGCCGTCGGATTTGTTATGTTTGAAAAGGATTCGGTGGGTCCTAACAGTGCCAGGTCACTATAATTCTTGTGGTTCTTATTGGTTCTCAGAAAGCTAGGTGGTGGCTGACGCATTTTTAAAGATGGTAAAGGATAGTCAGAAGGGACCCGCCTGTATGAAAACGTGGCACAATGTGATTTGATTAACAGAAGATGATGTGTTTATTTGTGGGGTCATGTTTTCCAAAGGGTTAATCTTCAGTTTGATCGGACGGTTCTCGTTATACCGTTGATCAAAGATGTCCGGATTTTAAGTTCGCGGTATAGCGATGACCGTCTGATCTTCTTAGAGACTTAAGTGCTCAGTGGGCCCCTTGTTACACCAGTTCACTTTGACATGTTTATTTCTTATTGGTTGGATGATAGCTGTGATCTAACTATTTTCGAAGTGCTCCGAGTTAGAAAGGCAAAGGGACTGGGTCCACTTGTCATTTTTTTGCTGCGTGGCGTGTTTTGATTTGATATGTGCCCGCTTATATGTCACAGTGGGACCTTAGTTTCTCACATGAATAAAATGCTGCAAGATCTCACGGTTGTTGTTAAACCATTGGGATGAGATGCTCGGGTTTTAAGTTTGCGATTTAGCGACAACCGTTGATTTGGATAAAGAGATGAAAGCCTTTTGGTGGGTCCTCTGTGTTAGATTTATTGATGAGGCGGTCATTTTGATTGGCCACGAATGATGTTGACATGTAAAGATCACTGCTCGGACCAGGATGAACTTAAGGAATTTATTTTTGCACATGTAAATTTTGAAATGTTCTCGTTGGTCGAGAACTAGCTTGCTAAAGGTACTATAGGATTTTGCTGATAAGATTTTCTACCGCTCGATGCGCCGAAAATGAAATATATCAACAGCTTGAATTTGAATTTTTCTCTTGAATGACATTTTCACGTTCAGTGAGTGATAGGACCACCAACCTTAGTAATGTTGGAATAAATTTGTTACGTGCAGGAGAATTGTGAACCATTAGCAGATGTTATATACCAGAATCTGATTAATCTTTTTCTTCACTGTTCTCATGTGTTCTCCGGCGATAATTTTTCCATGCAGTGCTTTCAAGCGGAAGATTTTTTAGGTGCCTGGTAGGTTTACTCTTGTGTTTAAGTCATTTGAAATTTGTAAAGCTTTGTGGGGTTTTCTTTCATATGGTCAGTTGATATTGTTTGAAGTTTTACTGGGAATTCATATCTTAGTAAGAGGCCCTATTTTCAAAATGCCGCCCAAGAGGAGTTTGTCTGGTCAAACAGAATATAGTAAGAGAGGAATTTTTGATGATTTGATGCAGTTGCTCCCATTTTTTGATAATGGGGCACAAAGAGTAAAAGAGCTCACTCCGAGACATCCTAGAGATTCAATTGCAGAGGGTCTCTATGATAGAGGGAATTGGATGAGAGATGCTAAAGTGGGCGATAAGCACAACGGTCTTATTCTTTTTAAATAGGCATATTCACAAAGGAACGCTTGTGCGCCCCTCAGTAATGTATGGCAGTTTGACATTGGGAGGTTGGTATGCCCTGGGGTTTTCATCGATGATGAATTGTTAATACAGATTGCTAAATGTTATGATCTTGTGACAACTTGTGTCAAGGATGTAAGCGGAAGAGACCTAATAAGCATTACCAAGGATGAGATTAGACAGGTTTTATCATTAAATGAACCGTCTGTGGGGTTGGAAAAAATAGATTTCACGGAGTTCACTGAGATTTATGAGACACAGAAGGACTATCTAAGGGCAGGACCTCTAAGGCAATATTTTGATCAGATAGGATCAATGTGTGCTATCAGTTCAAGTACACCAGAGCCCATCAGGTTAGATTTATTCAGTAAAAAGGCACAGGAAGTTTATAAGTCTTTATCTTTGATCCTAGGCCATGATGAGAAGACTCATATGCCAGTACCTTTTATGTTCATGATGGTGCAGTCACTCCACCCCCAGCTTGCCCTCATTTTTGACTTTGCTTCTCATTTGGCTGAAATAATTCATGAAGGATTAATAGGAATTAAGAATATGAAGGTCTCTAGATCATTCAGGTGGTACTCGAAGCTTATGCACATGTTTTTGTATAAGGGTGAGAAGTTTTTTAGTACAACGATGAATATTGAGAAGGAAAGATATGGAGAGACTCTCCCAGTGCAATTGTGGACCACAGCCTTGTCCTGGGACAGAACTGATGCTAGTTATATTGCCTTTGATAGGGATTTTGCATCAAGACTTAGGTCTCTTTTATTTATTGATAGTCCAAGAATCCTAGGAGAGTTATTAAGATTGATTAGGCCGATGGATTACTGCAAGGACATTACCATTGTCCATAATTTTGGAGACATCATTTTGTATCCAGTCTCCACAGTATTTAGAGTGTATGGCAGTAAGGTGGTGCCTTGTATTTTGCCATATCAGGTCCCATTGAAGCTAGGATATGCTGAGATCTTAAGACAAATTGGAAATTTGCAAGAAACCACACTCACTGGCAAAGGTAGAGGAACTTTCTTTCCTGATGTAACTCCGGCACATCAATATGTAATTACGAAAGGAGGATGGGTGCACCTGCATAAGGTTTTGCAACCCTACAGAATGTCAAAGGCAGTGGTGAGGTGTGCAGATACAAAGGGTTTCCTTTCAAGCATGTTCAAAGATAAGGTGAGGTGTGCTCTTATTGAGCATCAATTTAATTTTCCAGAAGACATAATAAGAAATGAGTTTGACCTTCAAACTCAGGAAATTAAGAAAGAAAAATGGGTGATTTATAACAAGTCTATAGGTTTTATTCAGAACTTTGATAAAACTTATGATCCATTGATTAGTTTTGAACCATGGGCTAGAAAGGTTAATGTCCTTATGGAGAATTTTGAGGGACTCATGAGTGTTGTAAATGAGAAAAGGATATCTGTGACTAAGATAGATCCAGAAAAGGCTAGGCAGATCTTAAACCAGCCCAAATATATGAAGTTGATCCCTAAGGGGGTGTACACAGTACAGAAGAGGAGTGGACATACTGTCCTTCTGACCTCACAACAAGGAAGTGAAGATGTTCCTTCCACTTCAAGAGGGAAGAGACCACTTGGTGATCCAACAGTGCAGGCACCTTCCCCGAAAAGGAAAAGATAAGAGGAAAAAGGACCGGCAGAGGAGATTTACTCTCCTTCTCAATCCCCTATTCAATTGGATGAGCATGGGGTGGCAGAGCAGCTGGTGCAGTTAAGGGATGAAGGAAATATTTTTGTTTTTAATGAATATTTGCAGGAGGGAATGCCAGAGGCACCTAAGGAGGTGGCCATGGATCTCACAGTAGAGGAATTTGAGGGTAAACAAATAGACCCTATTCTAAAATAGGCAAGTGACTCTTTCCTTGCCAATGATGATTTTGTTAAAACCAGGGCCTTCTCACAGTTCTTATGGAGAATGAAAATCAATCAGTTTAAGGAGATTTGTGAGAAGAAGAAGGAAGAATCCCCTGATAAAGATGTGAAAGAAATAGAGGAGGAGACCAAGGCACAAATGGCTAAACAATTTGAGAAGATCACTCCAAAAGAAGGGAGAGCCATGATTCATATAGCAGGGATTCTGATCCTACCAGAATGGGACATTGCTGATGCCATTGTTTTTGACCAATTAAGGAAGAGCAAGGTAAAGACCTTAACTACACTAGAACAGGCTAAGCAGGCAGCTAGGGGAATTACTTTTTCTGAAGATCATGCTGCTCTGGTTATGTGGTCTTTAGATAAAGACAAAAATAAAGGGAAGAAGAGTGATTTCTCCACAGGGTATACAGGGAGCCTAATGGTTCAGAGAGTGGGAGAAACATCTGGTGTGGAGGCCTCTAATTTGATTCTTGAAACTGCCAAGTTCAATGTTAGTGTGGCAAAGAAGGATGCCAGAGAAAAGGAAGAGCTTAGGCTCAAATTTGAAATGGTCCTTAAATCTTATAATGAGCTCAAAGTTGAGCTAATTCAAAAGGACAAACTGATTGTCCAGTTATCAGGACCACAGGACCAAAGATCTCCTCAATTAGCAATTTTTGATAAGCCTGCGATGGCTTCATCTTCAAGCCCAATAATTGAATTTCCACCCTCACCACTCCCAGAAACAGATATGGATGCAAGGGTTGCTTGGGAGAAGCTGAAGCTGACAGAGGAAATAAATAAATTGAGGGAAATCAGGGAACAATTGGAAAAGGAAAGGAATGAGAACGCAAAGGCCACAGCTTTAGTAAATCAGAAATATGAAGAAAAAATAGTAGGGGTGATTATGGAATTTGCAGTAGATTTAAAGCCTTCTATTATACATGGCCATATGGATAAGTTAATTTCTTTGCTTAAGGTTATTAATAAAGAGAAGGATGAAATGGCTCCAGTTTTGAAGAGATGGATTGAAAGGTCTCCCAATGTAAAACTATTTTGTATGTTATCAAAGGGACAGGAGGACCCGGATCCTTTAATAAAGCCATTGCATCAAATTGTGAAGTTGGTGCATTTCAACATTTCTGTGGATAATTTTATCAGGAGGACAAGTATGTTGAAATCTGAATTAATGCTTTCAGGTTATGAACTGGTGCCTCCTATTTTTACAGACAAAGGAGAATTTAAGGAAGCTTATCAGTGGAGGGAGGAGTTAGATGGACTCCTCACAGAATGAATCAATAATGTTTTAAGTGATAAGTCTTCTTTCAGTGGCACAATTAAAATGTTGATAAATGCCAGGTTAATGTTTGACACCATTCAACAGAAAATCATACAGATCATTAGTGAATGGGAACAGTTGTCTACCGGGAAGGATGAATTTGTTAAGTTTGAGTTCCCAAGTGAAGAGGTGTATAATAAATGGAGATCTCAGTACATGCCAGCTGTGGAGAGTGAAGATACACCGCCAGCTTCATAAAGTAGATCAGAACAGTAAATTTTGAGTCATAAGGGTGGTTGAGATATGAGGAAATATTCATTACAGAATGGATAGCAAATATCACAGATCAGATTTGTTAACAGCTGCCCAAAGATTGCATTAAAAGACGTGAAGAAGGTCGGCTCAACTGCATTTTCCTCGCCATTGTGACTGAGTGTATTTATTTTAAATTTTGTAGTTGTTGAAAAGTTTTAGGGTTGATATTTTGTAAACCCTAGAACGACCGGAAGTTTATTGCATTTCCTTGTATATAAAGGATTTCCCATGGTCATTCTAGGTATTGAGTAAGTTAGGTGTAAGAAGAAAAAGAGAATTTTGAAGCCCTGCTACTCAGTTGAGGATTGTAAATTTGCATGATTTTGTCAGGATAATAGAGAAGTGATACAAGTTGGCACCATTATCCAGTAAGTTTGTTATTCAGAATATGATGTATGTAAATGATCATGGTTATACTTAATACAAATATCAAATCTTTACCTCTCCATTGTGTTTGTTCTATGAATCTTTAAGCCTATTTTAGGGTTTATGTGTATGTATCTCGCTTTGAGTTCTGACCTAGGGTTGGATTAAATATTACTCAAAGTAAA
The DNA here is from genome assembly GCA_027943335.1 of Chamaecyparis obtusa. Classification (NCBI taxonomy): domain Eukaryota; kingdom Viridiplantae; phylum Streptophyta; class Pinopsida; order Cupressales; family Cupressaceae; genus Chamaecyparis; species Chamaecyparis obtusa. Next base: position 623,237 of record BSBK01002214.1, on the reverse strand, counting down.
GTATGTGTTCATTGAATTCGCATAAGGATTATCTGTAAGTAGGGAAGAGTTGGGGTATTTGTATTTATGATTCAAAAACCAGTTGTTCTCAAAGTTGTTTTGGGATCCTTTCTATTTTCTGACTCTATTGCCCAATGGATAAGACACTAGCCTGTATTCTCCTATCTTTGTTCTGAGAAGGTGATTCAGATTTCAAAGTCCCAAAATCTTAAAATCACTACCAGTAATTTCAGTTTTATTTACTTTTATGTATTGTTCTACCCAGTGATGGAGGATCAATGAACAATAGGTTGTTGTTTAGTATTCTCTCACTGTTTTCATCTGTTAAAAGATCCAATAAAGAAACAGAGGGCAGAGTTAAGACTATCAGTTAAGAGTTAAATACTATTGGATCAGGTGTACCCGCCTTGGTTTGACAGAGCCAGAAGCAGAAGAGGGATTATCCATCCCTATAGTTGGTCCAGTTGCCTATAGATTGCCCACATTTGGATCTAACCAATCCTTAATATCCATCATAGGCATATTGGTGTCTCTTTGAGTGTAAACTCCTTTCCAAGAACCAACAAGAAGAAAATGACAATTGTTTTGAAAACCATATTTTTGCTGATTAATTGTTTTAAAGCATCATAACACTTGCCATAATCATCTCTACCTTCACCAATAATGAATTGCTGAGTAGAAAGCCTCAATAAAATGTGGTCTCGTGGCATGCAACATTTGTTGAAGTGACTTATAAAATTCCCAACTTATGAAATTTGTAGGTGCAATTCGGTCTCTTCGAATAGGGTATGGACTTCCCGTAAAATACATTGGAAAAAGATGTTTTCAGATGATAGCATAGTTGCAAATGCTTTGTTGAACATGTATAAAACAAATTGTTTGACAAATTCTTTCCAAGAATTTGAATCATGGAATGTAACGATGGTTAGGGATGCACAAAATGAATCTCTTCACATTAGCCATTTAAAAAAACCAAAAGCCATCTGGACCAGAACTTAATTAAATTAATTTAATATATAATTTTAATTAGGTTTTATATAGTGTATCTATTATTTTAAAACATACATATTCAGAAGAATATCCAAATATCTAAAGACTTAAATTTTTTTTTTTTAAAAAAAAACCTGAAAAATATTTTTATATAATTTCTTGTCAATTATTAAATAATAAAATATAATGAATTAGGTTAATATAATTCACATTATTAAAGTTGGTCTTGGATGAATGTATTGGCTCTATGCTTTTCACATTAGTCACCTCGTTACATTTCTACACTCAGTAAAATAATCTCACTCTTTTTGGTCATTCATGTCATCATGAGGCACCAAACAATTGAGTACCTTATAAATTTGAATACCTAAGATTCTAGAAATAGAAATGACTCAACAAGATATAAGCATGTATTTATTAATCCTCAACAAAATAAATTTCAAATTGTAGATGCTATACTTTGTAACTAGTAAGTAAGTTGAAACTACATAAAACTAGCCATCAAAGATAAATTGATCTCATAGTAAAAATCTTATTTCCTCAATCAATAATAAGGGATTTCCACAATTCATAATGTCCTAAAGCTATTTATAGATTAAAATTGTGTACAAAATTTTTATATCAATATTTCTTTTGGATCACACTCCATGATCTATCATCACATTAGCAAAGAGAGAAAAGAAATTAAAATAATTATTAAAAAAAAAAGTTAAAAAATCAGAAAATAGAAATATTGATATAAAAATCTTATACACAATTATAATAAAAAACAACTTTCAAATCTTATTTCCTTTTCCACACTCTAGAAATCAGTTGGCATCGACAAGAATTAATTATGCACCCTCAATTTTCTATAGAATGAAAAGTTTAATATGTAAAATTCATACATTTGAATTACATATGTATATTAATGATACCATTTTTAACACACGTGTGTTAATTTTGGTAGCTTGGACAGCTGTTTGTCCTCACCCGAAAATAACAGCATTAGTTATGGGTAGTTTGAACAGTTGTTCTCCTGGCCTAGAATTTAGAAAATGGTTGTTTTTGTCAAACAAATATTGCGAGGATAAAAACAATTGTTATTTAATATTGACTCTTTTTAGGTGACACCTCATAACCAAGTTTGTTAGTGGTTATTGAGTTGTCTTAATCTTAGTCGTTCATTTGTATTAATCTCGGTTGTTGATTTTTCAACGAGAGTAGTATAAAAAGGGGTCATTGGGTCATTTGTTAAAACACAACTTGGAGAGCATTTGTAGTGATAGCAAATTTGTTTGCAGTGATAGCAAACAAGTCTTGCAGTGTTAGCAAGGGGCGCAGTGATAGCGTTGGGGATAGCAGTGGAGGAATATCAGCAGGAGGAATTGGGAGATTGTCTGAGTTCTGCCAGTGAGAGTATCTCTTAATTTGCTAGAGTTTAATATATTTCTCATCTGCAGTACTAGTTTTCCCTACGGGGTTTTTCCAAGGACAATTGTCCGAAAATCTCGTGTTCACTGTGTTGCATATTTTATGGGTTTTTATTTGTGAAGTTGCAGTTGTATTATTTTCTGATATTTGTTGATCAGATAATCTATCAAAGATAGGAGGTTAATAATCAGTAACTGTAATAGATTTTTCACATGGTATCAGAGCTAAGTTAGGGTAGAAGAGATTTACCCTAGGTGAAGAAATTGGGGGTTTATAAAACCTAGTTTAACCTCTTTAGAATTATTATTTGTTTTAACCTTTGAGATGGCCTCAGTTGGTTTAAGAGATCAGGACAGATTGGATGGAGCTTCTAATTTTGGTGTCTGGAAAGCCAGAATTTCTTTGTTGCTAGAAGAGAGTGGAATCAAGAATTATGTGACCACTACTGTAGCTGTACCTACAGATCCAGTACAGCTTGCAGCATATAGAAAGGACGATGCAAAGGCAAGGAAGATCATCCTTGATGGTGTCAAGGATCATATAGTACCACATATTGTAGAGTTAGAGACTGCAAGGAAGATGTGGGAAGCCATTCTAAATCTGTACCAGAATGCTTCCACTAATCGGAAGTTGATTCTCAGAGAAAAGCTGAGGAATACCTAAATGAATAAGGGAGAGGATGTGACAAGTTACCTCACCAAGCTCAGACTTGTCAAGGATGAGTTAGCAGCTGTTGGAGATAAGCCAGATGATGATGAGCTAGTAAGAATAGCCCTAAATGGGTTTACTAAGTAGTGGGATGTCTTTGTTCAAGTCATTAATGGACGAGACACCTTACCAAGTTGGCATCAAATTTGGAGTGACTTCACTTAGGAGGAGCTTAGACTAAGTCTTGTCAATGGAGCCAACAACAAGAGTCAGAAAAGTGAGGCGGAACAAGAAAACATTGCCCTAGCGGGTAAAGGGAAAGAAAAGAAGGGGTCTAGCAAAGGATCAAGCTCACAAGGTGAGAAGAAGAAGAAGGACCTATCTAAGGTCAAGTGCTTTGGTTGTCACAAATTTGGCCACTATGTCAGTGATTTCCTAGAAAGGAAGAAGAATGAAAATAAGGGCAAGAAGCAGGTGGCAGCTTCAGCAAGTGCAGATGAGCTCTCTTGTAGATTGGAAGATGATTTCGCACTCATAGCTTGTATGGTTAGCTCAACCTCACAGAGTGTTTGGTATATAGATAGTGGGGTGTCATTTCATATGACAGGAGTTAGAGAGTACTTATCCAGTTACAAGGAAGAGAGTACCATTACCCAAATTTCTATGGGAAATTTGTCCAATCTCAACTCAATTGGGAAAGGGACTGTTCAGTTTCAGAGGGAGAATGGGAAGATTATTCCCCTTCGTGATGTGTTGCATGTGCCAAGATTAGGTATGAATTTGATTTCTGTATCTATTCTTCAAGATAGAGGGTATAATGTACTTTTTAGAGGGACACATGTATTAATCAAGCACAAGGATTGGAAAACACCCATATCTATTGGAGTTAGGAGTGGACGCCTTTACAGGCTGCAGTTTGACACTCTTAACGCACTTATGAGCAGTAGTAATCCTAGAGATCTTGGAGAGCTATGGCATAGGAGGATGGGCCATATACATCATGGAGCACTTAAATTGCTTCGTGAGACAGTGACAGGTGTTCCTGAGGTGAGTGTAGAGCACGATGATGTATGTAAGGGATGTGTGTTGGGGAAGTTTGCAAAAGCATCTTTTCCAAGGAGTGACACCAGATTTGAGGGTGTTCTTGATCTAGTACATTCAGATGTAGGTGGACCAATGTCAACGAAGTCTCTCAGAGGATATGAGTACTATGTTACTTTTATTGATGATTTCTCCAGGAAGACCTAGATATACTTCTTGAAGACCAAGGATGAGGTTTTCAGTCACTTCTAAGAGTTCAAGGCTCTTGTGGAGAACTCAACAAGAAGGAAGATTAAGGTTCTTCGGTCAGATAATGGAGGTGAGTACAAAGGAAATGAATTTCAGGAGTTCTGTAGCAGAGAAGGAATCAAGAGAGAGTGGACTGTTCCTTACAATCCACAACAAAATGGAGTTGCTGGGAGGAAGAACTGATCTATATCGGAGGCAGCAAGGGCTATGCTACGTGACCAGGATATGCCCTGCTACTTATGGGCAGAGGCATGTAGTACAACAGTGTACATACAGAACAGGGTTCCACATAAGGTACTAGGGAAGATGACACCAGAAGAGGATTTCGCAAGGAAGAAGCCAGATGTCAGTCACTTTAGGATATTTGGAAGTTTGGCATATTGCCATATTCTAGGTGATACATGTACAAAGTTAGATCAGACTGCAGAGAGGGGGTACTTTGTTGGGTACAGTGAAACTTCAAAGGCATATCGGATATTTATTCCAGGGACTAAGAGGATTATAGTCAGATGTGATGTCAAGTTCATGGAGGACAAGGCATTCAGGAGGTCTAGAGATTTGCCAGCAGAAAATCAGAGTGAGCAGCCGACAAAAGCTCTAGGGGTAGCTCAACTGAGTCAAGGACATCAAAGCTCAAGTACAGTGACTAGTACTAGCATAGACTCAGGTGGTGAGAGTTTGCAGAGTATGGAGCACCTAGTGCAGCAGGATATGCATCTAGAAGATATGGAGGTTGATATATCATCCTCTACAGTTGCCAGTAGGAACCATGAGGTTCAACAAAGGGATACTCAGGAGTTAGTGGGAGCTCCTAGGAGGAGTACAAGAGAAAGGAGACAACCAGCCAAGTTCAATGACTATGTGGCTTTAATCAGCCAGTTGGTAGATAGTGAACCTTCCAGTTATTAGGATGCTGCACAAAATTAGGTGTGGCGAGATGCGATGGTTGAGGAATATACCTCAATAATGCAGAATGATGTGTGGGAGGTAGTGCCTAGACCAACAGATAGGGTAGTGGCTGGATCACGCTGGATCTATAAGATCAAGCATGGTGCAGATGGTAGCATCGAGAAATACAAGGCAAGGTTCGTGGAAAAGGGGTTCTCTCAGAAGGAGGGAATAGACTATGAGGAGACATTTACTCCTATGGCCAGGTATACTTCTATACGAGCTGTGATCTCATTTGCAGCACAGATGGGATGGTAGATCCATCAAATGGATGTCAAGACAGCATTCCTCAATGGTGAGTTGAAGGAGGAGGTATACATAGAGCAACCAAAAGGCTTTGTAGCACACAGTAAAGAGACCCACATGTGCAGATTGAAGAGAGCTTTATATGGACTCAAGCAAGCTCCTAGAGCATGGTATGAGCGCATTGATAGTTACTTGCAAGTAATGGGCTTTGTGAAGAGTGAGGCAGATGCTAACCTCTACTACTTGGTGGTTGGGGGTGAGGTTCTCATTCTTGTTCTATATGTGGATGACTTGTTTCTAACAGGTTCACTAGGGCTCATAGAGGAGTGCAAGAAGGATCTTGCAGCAGAGTTTGAGATGAAGGATTTGGGACTTATGCACTACTTTCTAGGCATGGAGGTGTGGCAAACAGATGGAGAGATTTTCCTTGGGCAAGGGAAATATTGCATTGAAATCTTGAAGAGATTCGGGATGGAAGATTGCAAAGCCATGTCTACACCCATGATCATGAATTGGAGGAAGGTAAATACATCTAAGGAGAAGGATGTAGATACTAGCTTATACAAGCAGTTGATTGATTCACTCATGTATTTGGTCAACACTAGGCCAGATATAGCCTTTGCAGTGAACTCTCTTAGTCAATTCATGGTGGAGCCAAAGAGAGTGAATTGGACAGCGGTGAAGCATGTGCTATGATATTTGCGTGGTACAGTTGAGTGCGGGATCAGATATGTTCGAGGTGAAGGTATCAAGTTGATAGGCTATATTGATGCAAATTGGGCAGGCAGTACAACAGACAAGAGAAGCACTTCAGGGTGTTGTTTCAGTTTGGGATCGGGAGTTGTCTCTTGGTTCAGCAGGAAGCAGAAGTCTGTGGCTTTGAGTTCTGTAGAAGCAGAATACATAGCAGCTAGCATGGCAACATGTGAAGCTATTTGGCTTCGGAAGTTGTTAGTAGCCTTGTTTGGTCAGAGGGTTGAGACTACTATGATACATTGCGACAATCACAGTTGCATCAAGTTATCTGAGAATCCAGTGTTTCATGATAGGTCTACACATATAGACATCAAGTATCACTTCATCAGGGATTGTGTACAATGGGGGATTGTTCAGCTACAGTATATACCTACAGAGCAGTAGGTAGCAGACATTCTGACAAAGGCATTGGGGAAGGCAAAATTTATCTTCTTCAGAGATATGTTGGGTGTCGTGCAGAACAGCTTCCTCGCTAAGAGGGAGTGTTAATTTTGGTAGCTTGGATAGCTATTTGTCCTCACCTGGAAATAGCAGCATTAGTTATGGGTAGTTTGAACAGTTGTTCGTCCTGGCCTAGAATTTAGAAAATGGTTGTTTTTGTCAAACAAATATTGTTAGGATAAAAACAATTGTTATTTAATATTGACTCTTTTTAATTGACACCTCATAACCAAGTTTGTTAGTGGTTATTGAGTTGTCTTAATCTCAGCCGTTCATTTGTATTAATCTCGGCCATTGATTTTTCAACGAGAGTAGTATAAAAAGGGGTCATTGGGTCATTTGTTAAAACACAACTTGGAGAGCATTTGCAGTGATAGCAAATGTGTTTGCAGTGATAGCAAACAAGTCTTGCAGTGTTAGCAAGGGGCGCAGTGATAGCGTTGGGGATAGCAGTGGAGGAATATCAGCAAGAGGAATTGGGAGATTGTCTGAGTTCTGCCAGTGAGAGGCAAGGAATTTTGTATCTCTTAATTTGCTAGAGTTTAATATATTTCTCATCTGCAGTATTGGTTTTCCCTACGGGGTTTTTCCAAGGACATTTGTCCGAAAATCTTGTGTTCACTGTGTTGCATATTTTATGGGTTTTTATTTGTGAAGTTGCAGTTGTATTATTTTCTGATATTTGTTGATCAGATAATCTATCAAAGATAGGAGGTTAATAATCAGTAACTGTGATAGATTTTTCACAACATGTATATTAATAATATCATTATTGACATTTGACATCATCTTGTAATACGAATAAAAGAACAATATTCAAAAATTTCTATGTAAATTCACTTTTAAACTTACAGAAACGTAAAAACAAAGATGTTTCACTCAATAATACATTTTAAAAACTTTTATTTTAAAACTTGAATAATTTTTTTATGAAATGACACCTCAAATAAATTATATATTGAAAAATAATACATTTGATTACTTTTAATCGATTATTGAACTTTGAATCTATACTTTTCTTAGAGCGATCATTTTCTAACGAACCAGCCAGCCTGGAAAGCTTAAGTAAATAGCACATTACCATCTTTTGACGAGAGCCATAATTGATAGGACATGTCTTAATCAAAGCTTGCTATGAACATATTTAAAATTCGTTCAGAATGCTTTCTAAGGTGGGCGAATTATGATTATTCGATCCTGTTTCCACTTTGATAAATGGCAGGCATGTGAACGGGGCCAGCATTTCTATTCTTTTCTTGTTGTGGAGTTCAAAGCCCAGCATTATTCGATAAATGGCTAAATGAGCCCAGTGAGTGATATCTCATTTCATCTTTGTTTGAACATGTCAAAGAATTTGGTTCGTGGAATGTAATGATGATTAATAAAAACTTATAAAATAATTTGCGGAAGAGCTTAATTAAATAATTAAATTAAAGGAATATATAATTTTAATTAATTCTTAATAAAGTTCTATTTGACACTCAAGTAAATCCATCTCATTATCGTCTTGGTCACTCACGTAAGCAAGAGACATGTTGCAATTTCTTATAATTTGAATACTAAAGGTTTCATACTTGAGTCAATAAAATATAAGAATGTACTAAAATGTCCTCAGTCAATCAAAATCCTAAATTATTATTTTGTAACTAGTTAATTAGATTGAAATTATATAGAACTTATATAGAACTAGACAAAAGATAAACTAACCTAGATAGAAAAATCTTTGCATCATCTACAACCTAATTAGATATATGTAAATTTACAAAAATGTAAAAACAAAAGATATTCTTAATATTGCATTTTACTAAATTTTTAAATTATTTATTTATACAAATAAACAAATTATTTATTTATAAAAATGTAAAAACAAAAGATATTAAGATTACTGGTTGAACTATGTATCTATAGTTTCCTTAACTGTGTATCTATTGTTTCTATAGAGCCATCATTTTCTACTTAAATAATGTACAGCCTGGAAAGTTCCTCTTTTAAAGCTGGGCGAACTACTATTATTGGATCCGTTTTCCACTATGAAAAAGGGTAGAAACAAGTTTTCTTCTCTAAGATTTATAGTTCACACTAAAAATAATATTTATAAAATCTTGTGAATCCAATATCACAATTGAAAGAAATACATTTGATTGATGGTTAAACAAACAAAAATCCTTACAGCTATCATTTTCTATCAAAATGGCCAGCCTGGAAAGCTAATGTATATTTAACCTATTCCTATACTTTTTGACCAGAACCATACTTTATAGCATGTTGTTCAATCAAAAACTTTGTTTTAAATTTGTTCAGTCAGCTTTCTAAGGTCGGTGAATTTGATCGTATTTGCACTATCACCAAGGACGGGCCAGTGAACAGGGGCAGCATTCGTCGTCTTTCCTTTTTGTCGATGTACACTCCTACATTATTCCATGTTTGGGCCTCACCAAAAGTTTCCCGAGGCTCCTTTTTCCACCTGCCAAACCTCTGTTCTCACGGTGCAAACAGCTGTGTTGCATATCCATCTTTTCAATCCTGGCCCGCATTGACATTTGCTGGAAAAACTGGCTTCGATGATGATAAAAAGCCAAACGAGCCCAGCGAGTGATCATCTTGTTAATTTGTAACTAGTAAGTAAGTTGAAACTACATAAAACTAGCCATAAAAGATAAATTGATTTCATAGTAAAAATTTTATTTCTTCAATCAATAATAAGGGATTTCTACAATTCATAATGTTCTAAAGCTATTTCTAGATTAAAATTGTGTACAAAATTTTTATATCAATATTTCTTTTAGATCACACTCCATGATCCATCATCACATTAGCGAAGAGAGAAAAGAAATTAAAACAATTATAAAAAAAAAAGGTTAAAAAATCAGAAAATAAAAATATTGATATAAAAATCTTATACACAATTATAATAAAAAACAACTTTCAAATCTTATTTCCTTTTCCACACCCTAGAAATCAGTTGGCATCGACAAGAATTATTATGCACCCTCAATTTTCTATAGAATGAAAAGTTTAATATGTAAAATTCATACATTTGAATTACATATGTATATAAATGATATCATTTTTGACACACATGTATATTAATAATATCATTATTGACATTTGACATCATCTTGTAATATGAATAAAAGAACAATATTCAAAAATTTCTATGTAAATTCACTTTTAAACTTACATAAACGTAAAAACAAAGATGTTTCACTTAATAATACATTTTTAAAAAAATTATTTTTAGACATTTAATAAAACTTGAATAATTTTTTTATGAAATGAAACCTCAAATAAATTATATATTGAAAAATAATACATTTGATTACTTTTAATTGATTATTGAACTTTGAATCTATACTTATCTTAGAGCGATCATTTTCTAACGAACCGGCCAGCCTGGAAAGCTTAAGTAAATAGCACATTACCATCTTTTGATAGGACATGTCTTAATCAAAGCTTGCTTTGAACATATTTAAAATTCGTTGAGAATGCTTTATAAAGGTGGGCGAATTATGATTATTCGATCCTGTTTCCACTTTGATAAATGACGGGCATGTGAACGGGGTCACTATTTCTCTTCTTTTCTTGTTGTGGAGTTAAAGCCCAGCATTATTCCATGTTTGGGGCTCACAACAAGTTTCCTATGCTTCTTTTTTAACGTGGCAAATTTATGTGCTCATGGTGCAAACAGCTTCGTTGAGAAGGCCATCTTTTAAAACATGGTCCACATTGACCGTTGATGGAAAAAATGCCCTCCATGATCCCAAATTACAACGATAAAAGGCCAAACGAGCCCAGTCCGTGATCATCTCATCTTTGGAAATATTTAAGAACACTTAAAAAGACAGTAACTGTCTTAATGTATGAATTTAATTATTTATAATATGATTATATAAGAAGGAATTCTCTTCTTTCTTAATAGGTTTAATTATTTAGAGAAATATTAAAATATCTAAATTAATATTTATGTTATGGTTAAACATGTCACAAGAGCTTAACTTATTCTAATATAGATAATATATATTTAAGAATAAATTATAATAATTATAATTAAAATCAAGATAACTATAAAAAATAAATAAAAATGACATACATTAGATGAATAAAAATAGAAATGTTATGGTAAAATATAAAAAACTTGAAATACTTTTTGGTACAAGTGTAATAGTGATCAAAGATAACTAATCTTACACATGATACTATTTTACCAACCTTTCATCATCATGATACCTATCCAAAGTGTTAGCATAACATAAACTTTATATGTTTATTGCATTGTTCCAGTTTCTATTCCGTTTAATCGTTTCTCAACGGTCTGCTAGTTTGTTAGCATTCCAGTGCACATCGTACGTGCACCATCATCTTCTTTATTGTATTGTAGTGGGATATCGTAGTTGGAAATGCTTTGTTGAATATGTCAAAGAATTTGGCTCATGGAATGTAATGATGGCTAGAAATACATAAAATGAATATTTTTACAATCTTTTTAAATTGACAATCATAAAAATTTATAAAATAATTTGTAGAAGAGTTTAATTAAATTAAATTAGTATATAATTTTAATTAATTCTTATCAAAGTTCTATCTGATACTCAAGTAAATCCATCTCATTATCGTTGTGATCACCCACGTCATCAAGAGATATGTTGCAACTTCTTATAATTTAGATACTAAAAGTTCCATACTTAATAAGATATAAGCATTTACTAAAACATTATGAGTCAATCAAAATCCTAAATTATTTTATAACTAGTTAAGTAGGTTGAAACTATATAGACGTAGACAAAAGATAAACTAACCTAGATAGAAAAGATCTTTATTTCCCTTTTAACTCTCCCTTGATATAACTAATGATCATTATGCAGCCTCTATAGACCTAATTGAATACGTAATTTTACAAAAATGTAAAAACAAAAGATATTCTTAATATTACAATTTTACTAAATTTTTAAATTATTTATTTATACAAATAAACAAATTATTTATTTATATAAATAAAAAATTATTTATTTATAAAAATATGAAAAAACAAAAGATATTCTTAATATCTTGATATATGTAAAAAAAAATAGATAAGATTACTGGTTGAACTGTGTATCTATAGTTTCCTTATAGCCATCATTTTCTACCCAAATAATGGACCGTCTGGAAAGTTCAAGTATTTTGAAGATCACGGTCCTTTTTTAAAATATTTTCATTTGACCAGTCAACTGATCTTTTAATCAACCAATCAGCTTTCTAGATTCTTAAGTCTATTTCTATTTTCCAAAGTTTGACAATTTTAACATATTTTAAGAATTTAAATAATATTATTTATTTACAATTTGATTGGATGTGAGGGAAAAAGGCAATAAGAAAAATCAATTTTGTTTGAAAAAATCAATGAAATTTTAGATTTAAGCCACTGAGCAGCTTCCCACCGAAGATGGTACTGACAGCTTAATTCTGTCTTATCCGGCAAGTTGCAGGATGAAAAGACAGCCGATGAATAGCATGGGCACATACATTACATTGTAGTTTGCTGTTTGGACATTGTGTATTAGTCGAGGATGCTTACAAACAACCTACTGAAATTCCTTTCCCTAAAATCTTCCCCTGTAAAATCTTCTTCCCCTCTAACCTGGGTTTGTTTAAATTTAACCGTTTTGTTCAACCCACAAAACTTGCCGAGCCACTCTTCAATTGAGGAATTGTTTTACCTACATTGAAGACAGCCCTCTAGAATTTGTAGGATTGAATTGAAAAAATCTAGGCAAGAGTTATCTATGACAACTATTTATGACTTTGTCTTTTTCTATGATATACGTGATGTCACTAAATTGGATTGTTTTATAAATATTAAATTTTTAATTTTTAGTAAAAACATTTATTTTATAAAGTTGAATGGGTAATAAATTTATATGATATTTTCATACAAATAAAACGTTTTACATATCTTTGAGGTTTATTAGAACATTTAAATGAATTTTTATAATTTTTATTTATCTTTTTTTCATATAAATATTTATATTTTATTTTTGTTTGATATTTTCAAAACTTATTTTTTGTATTTATTATTATTATGTGGTGATGAAGTCAAAATATCATAGATACATCTTTGGCATTAAAGATAATTTAACGAAAAAAAAAAAGAAAAAAAACTATTTCATAGATGAAAAATATCTTTTCCCAACATGTATAAATGAATTATAAAAGCTAATAAATAGAATTGTAAAGTTTGTTACAACATCTAGTAGAAAGTGTAAATAAATAAATAAATAAAGATTGTGTTTTGATGTCACAATCTTTTCAAACCTATGTTTTGCTTTCATATTATATTGTGCAGTGTAATGGAAATCAAAACATTGATTTTACACTCTCTATTTGACACAGAGGTGCTCATATGAGCAAGCAAGCGTTAATCTTAGAAGTTGTACAAGTTGAATTTGATTTCTTTAGTTTGCATTGAATACCACTTTTAACATAGAAAGATTTTTCTATTAGATCCCTACTAATGGATTCATTGAATCTAATCTTTTTAATTCTTCAACAAATTATAGAAAACAATTTTATTTTATTTTTTAACAAAAAATATGCCTCTACCTTATCCTATGTCAAGTAAGTCACTTTTTTTAATAATTGATTTAATAATCACTTACATTAACAACAACATTTTAGTTAATAAATTTAAAATTTCTAATATCAATTTTATTTTCCAATTGATTTTACTATTGTCTAGTATATTGATTATATTTTAAATTTATATTAAAAAATATAAAGAAAATTAACAATTAGTTTTTAATTAATTATTTATTAATTTAACCTAAGTTTTTATTATTAATTTTTTTAAACTATTATTTTTATTACTATTTTAATTTTATATATTTTCACTTTACATTTACTAAACATTCTATCACAAAATTTTAGGCACTCATTCTACCTTCATGAATATAGATTCACGAGACAATAAATTATAAACATAGCAGAAACTTAATCTACACCTATAAGCATTACAGAGCAAGAACTTTGATGCTTGCATCCCTTATTAGATCCGTTTTCCACATTTAAAAATACTTAAATGAAAATTTTATGAAATGACACCTCAACTAAATTATAAACTGTAAAATAATACATTTGATTACTTTTAATTGATTATTGAACCTTGAATCTATACTTTAATTAGAACGATCATTTTCTAACGAACCGGCCAGCCTGGAAAGCTTAAGTAAATAGCACATTACCATCTTTTGATAGGACATGTCTTAATCAAAGCTTGCTTTGAACATATTTAAAATTCGTTCAGGATGCTTTCTAAGGTGGGCGAATTATGATTATTCGATCCTGTTTCCACTTTGATAAATGGCGGGCATGTGAACGGGGCCACCATTTCTCTTCTTTTCTTTTTGTGGAGTTATAGTCCAGCATTATTCGATAAAAGGCTAAACGAGCCCAGTGAGTGATATCTCATTTCATCTTTGTTTGAACTTGTCGAAGAATTTGGTTCGTGGAATGTAATGATGATTAATAAAAACTCATAAAATAATTTGCAGAAGAGCTTAATTAAATTAAAATAATATATAATTTTAATTAATTCTTAATAAAGTTCTATCTGGCACTCAAGTAAATCTATCTCATTATTGTCTTGGTCACCCACGTCAGCAAGAGACATGTTGCAACTTCTTATAATTTAAATACTAAAAGTTTCATACTTGAATCAATAAAATATAAGCATGTACTAAAATGTCCTCAGTCATTCAAAATCCTAAATTATTATTTTGTAACTAGTTAATTAGATTGAAATTATATAGAACTAAATAAAAGATAAACCAACCTAGATAGCAAAATCTTTGGATCATCTACAACCTAATTAGATATATGTAAATTTACAAAAATGTAAAAACAAAAGATATTCTTAATATTGCATTTTACTAAATTTTTAAATTATTTATTTATACAAATAAAAAGATTATTTATTTATAAAAATGTAAAAACAAAAGATATTAAGATTACTCGTTGAACTATGTATCTATAGTTTCCTTAAGCCATCATTTTCTACTTAAATAATGTACAGCCTGGAAAGTTCCTCTTTTAAAGCTGGGCAAACTACTATTATTGGATCCATTTTCCACTGTGAAAAGGGGTAGAAACAAGTTTCTTCTCTAAGATTTATAGTTTACACTTAGAATAATATTTATAAAATCTTGTGAATCCAATATCACAATTGAAAGAAATACATTTGATTGATGGTTAAACAAACAAAAATCCTTACAGCTATCATTTTCTATCAAAATGGCCAGCCTGGAAAGCTAATGTATATTTAACCTATTCCTATACTTTTTGACCAGAACCATACTTTATAGCATGTTGTTCAATCAAAAACTTTGTTTTAAATTTGTTCAGTCAGCTTTCTAAGGTCGGTGAATTTGATCGTATTTGCACTATCACCAAGGACGGGCCAGTGAACAGGGGCAGCATTCGTCGTCTTTTCTTTTTGTCGATGTACACTCCTACATTATTCCATGTTTGGGCCTCACCAAAAGTTTCCCGAGGCTCCTTTTTCCACCTGCCAAACCTCTGTTCTCACGGTGCAAACAGCTGTGTTGCATATCAATCTTTTCAATCCTGGCCCACATTGACATTTGCTGGAAAAACTGGCTTCGATGATGAGATAAAGCCAAACGAGCCCAGCGAGTGATCATCTTGTTTCTTTCTCAATTATCTTTCCTCTGTGTATTGCTTCTTCAGTGTTTCTTTCTGAATTATCTTTCATCTTTGTATTGTTTCCTCAGTGTTTTCATAATGGGCAAGTTTTGTTTTCCTTCATGCTGCTTCTCCTGCTCTTGCTTCTCATCCTCTTCACTTCCTCAACAACCACCCAATGCTGGGCCTTCTTCTCCCCGCGCCACTACTACTGATTTGAAGAGTTTTCTACATAGATTCAATGATGTAAGCCAGCTTCGCGATCTGATTAAGTTCATCGAAGATCTATTGAAGAACGCAGTGAGTTATCTACCCATAATCACTATATCTGCAGTTCTAATTTTAGAATACCTTTTGCTTTCCTATAATTTTAGTTATCTATACTTTGCTTTCCTAATGCATTCTTGTTTGACTATATTGAGTGTAAATGTATTCTTGTCCAATGTAGTCGGGAGAGAAGTGTGAAGGGGAATCTAGTTCAGAAGTAGGTTCTTATATCCAGGATGGCCAAACGTTCCTCGAATTTGTAGATAAACACGTTGGCAAACTTCCTGAAAAGGTAATGCTTCCCTGTCGATCGGATCTCTTAAATCAAGTTTTGATATAAATTAATGGGTGGATGTAAATCTACACATTTGGGAAATAAATTAATTTAAATAGATGTTGATTATGATAGCTTGCTCACATATAATGGATTTCCCCATACAGGAAGATTCCATAGATGGCTTGAGTGCGGAGGCACAGAAAATTGTGATAGAGTTGCTGGAAGGCGCGGGGAAAATTCATTGGGTGGGGGCAGCACTTTCTGTGGTGGGATTTGTATTGACTAGATTTAATGAGATGTTTAACAACAAAAGAGAGTGCCTTGAAATTTTGAAAGCTATGGTTAATCTTGGGAAGCAAATAGTGGAGTTGAATGAGGAAATGCCAGAGCAGAAGCAGAAGTTGAATGAGGCAGTGGGGTACATAGTTGTAGGATGCTGTATGTGCACCTCCCAGCTTGCAGCCTCCAAAATTTTCAGGTGAGTACTGTTATTTGAGGGACTGCACTTAAAAGTAGAAAAAAATTTAAAAATATTAATTTTATTTGAGGTGAAATAGTAAGGAGGAGTTGTAGAATTTGATAGTGACCGTTACTTTTCATTACAGATTGATTATTTAGCTTCCTTTCAATTGATGTTCTATGAAATCTATACATTCTCAAAATAAAAATATTTTAAAGATTTTAATAATTATTAATATTGAAAATATATACATATAAAATATATTTTTAAACAAATTTTTGTAAACAATTTATTTATTATTCAAAAATATTATTTTACTATTTAGATTAGTTTGTTTTAATTAAGAACAAAGGTACATTATATATATATATATATATATATATATATTCTAAGTAGAAATATGAATGTAAACATTAAAAGAAAAGATCAATGTTAAGATAATAATCTCTTTCAACAAAAAGATTACAAAAATTCAAATGATTATCATTTTCGTAAACTATATTAAAATTTTAAAATTAATGTTTTCTATAAAACATTTAATAAGATTTAATGAAACATATAACTTGAATAAATTAAAGATAATACTTTTACACAATCTATATTATTACTTCTTGTTGTTTCTTAAAGTGATTGTGTGTTTCTTTTCATCAATGATGGATCCGATTGTTGATGAAAATTAGTAAAAAATAATATAACTTGAACCTTAAATTCTGATCTTAGTGATCCTTCTATTACAAATTATAATAGTAAATAAACTGTTACTTTTATCTTTATTTACTAATACAACATTATAGAAACAAATCAAACAAAATAACTAAAATTAATTTTTTTATAATTTTAAAACATACAGAAAAGAAATTAATTACATAAGTTAGAAAAATAATCTTTCATTTTACTTTACTTTTAAAATTGTTAATTTTTTAATATAATACTTTTAAAATTTAAAATTTTAAAATAGATCAAAGAAGAAATATGAAATAGTAGAATTGTAAAACATAAAGAATAGTAATATTTTTCATAATTTGTAAACAAAACAAATAACTTAAAAATAATAATTTTTTTAAAATTATACTAAAAATAATGTTATTATTCAAAAATAATTAACTGTTTATAATTTTTTATCTTTTAAGATTCACAGTAAGCTTATATTCTATTTTACAATATTTTAAATTAATGTAACTTATATTTTTAAAACTATATATGAATATAATAATTATTTATAATTTGTCAATAATTTTAAATATCAGATATATAATTATTAAAAACATAATAAAAAAAATAATATAATCTAATAATTTTTAAAATTACAAAATATAACTTAAAGGTAAATAAATAGTAAGAAATAACTTGATGTTCAAGAATTGTATAATAAAACTTGACAAATCTAAACATAAGACTTCAATAATCAATATATTTTATTAATACCATTTTAAAATCGATAGATTCTAGTTGAATGTTTGAGAAAGTTATTTTAGTTTTAAAATTTAATCAGCTTATTTAATTTGAATAAAATATTTGAATTGTGTGCAGGTTTCTTACCGCATCGGTCAATGGGGATAGTTTAAAAGCTTTCCAACTCAAAATAGACCGCCTGTACAACGATCTCCAATTGTGGGGTATAATTGACTTAGAGAAAAGACTGCCGAAGACTGCTCCCCAATCACAGGAAATCTATACATACAAACCAGCAGGTAGGATATTTCTTATTTCAACTATATTTTCCTGTTATGTTATACTTTAAATTTTGCCACAAAATTTTAATTCAAATTTTACACAAAATTTTGTAGTTGGAATCGACAGTGCGCGAGAGGAGGTAATCCGACTGTTGGATTTGAGTGCACAAAATACATCATCACATGCTGTGGTTGTGCATGGTTTTGGAGGCATCGGAAAGACAACTCTGGCCGATGATGTCTATAAAAATATTGACCTCCAAAGTTATAAGCACTGCAGAATCCACATTCTTCAACATTGTACAAAGACTGATCTGAAAGCCCTCCAAGAACAGATTTTGAACGGTTTGTTCAACCTAAATGTGAAATTGAGAGACTGCGATGAAGGTCGTGGAATGATCTGGTCATCTTTCAAAAAGAATTCAAATCAGCCTTTTTTTCTATACATTGACAATGGTCTCCAAAGAGAAGATCTCAAGGAACTTCTACCTGCAGACTTGGGCAGTTGCCTTCCACCCAAGAGCAGACTTCTTCTTACTACCCGAAATTACCGGGAGACAGACATATTTGTCGCCTGGAATATTCAACGCCAACAATACTCTGTGAGCCCTCTTCCATCGGCAGAGGCAAAAGAGCTTTTGTTGAAGAAGGTTCCGGAGTACAATGATGAGGGGAATATACACGCTCTTCTCAACCTCTGTGGAGGCGTTCCGCTTCTGCTTGAAATAAGTGGGGCGAGACTAGCTATTAGTATTAAAAGTGCAAATGATATAGAAATATTAGAGATGATTAGAGAAGGGGAGAAGGTGGAAGAAGAAGATATCAGTGACCGTATGGTTGATTTTGTCTACAGCAGATTGTCGCCACGTGTCAAAGAGGCTTTCCTAGACATCGCATCCTTCTTTTCCACAGGAGGATATGGAAGTATATATGTGGCATACAGTGTTGGAGAGGAGGAATTCGGAGCTCTAGAAGAGGCGTCATTCGTCAAGACAGATGAGGGTGGCTATGTGATTGTTCACGACATAGTCCGAGCAAGAGGGAAAAAGATGTCAGAGGGAAACAGAATCACAGACAGTGACACTTTATCGGAATGTTTGAAAGACGAAGAGGTATGTCATACTTACAATGTCTTCGTCAATATTAACAAAATATATTTGTTATTCACAATCAGAGTAATATATTTGTTTAATTTCGTGCAGAAACTCAAAAACTTAAAAGGCGTCTATTTTCCTTATTCACCATCTCCCCATGGGCCTCCGATAGAAATCAATGAATATCATCTCAACTGTATGAGTAATTCATTAAGAATACTAGGTTATGGAGAAGCATCGCAAATAACATTCAGGGGGAAATGTCATAAACCATTTAAACAACTCAGATACCTCAGGCTTCCGGATGACATTCCTGATTTACCAATGTTGTTTGAGAAACTAGAGCATCTTGCCTACTACTTGGGCCCATTGACGCAAGGCATGAGTTTGTACGAGGTAAGATGTGCAAATATTTATCATTTCAATTAGCTTTTATTAGATTTTAGAATGACACTTGACATCCTTTTCATAATTGTTGTGCCAAAATATGTAGCTTCCTCCAAGTCTGCGTGTGATGACCATTACAAATATAATTTCTTCTGAGAATGGAGTTGCAAGTTCTAAAATTCCTTCCAAGGACACTCCACCTTCCTCGCTTGTAGAATTGTGGTTTTGGGATATTTCAACTATGGAAAGGTTACCAGATGGACTGGAAAAGCTAACAAAGTTAAAGGAATTACACATATTTGATTGCCCTGAGTTGAGGGAACTTCCTTTCAAAATCGGGGAACTCGGCAATTTGGAAACAATAGAGTTGCGCGACTGTCGTGGCTTAGAAGAATGGCCCTCAAGTTTCAGAGATCTCCGAAACTTGAAAGAATTAATCTTGTACGGCTGCTCTTCAAAATTAAAAGAATCATTACCCAACAATATTAAAGAAAATTGTAATATATATATATAGAGTTTTATTAAATATTTTGTTTCAACAGCTCATGTCTCTAAATTGTTATTTTGAGATGTCTTTCTAATTTTTACTTTGTAATAGCACAAATGAGATTTAAACTTTTCAAAAGTTTATTTTTTAAAATTAAAATACTGTATTCTATTGTATTTGATTTTTTTTAAAAATGTATTTCTTTTGTTTTAACTAAAATTTATTTATTATTATAAAAAAGTTATATTTTAAAATGCTAATTTCTTATTATGAATGAAAAATAAATAAAAATTTATAATACAAATAAAATACTTTAGATTTATCTAAAATGATTAGAAAGTATTACTGTGGAATTAATGTTATGTTTTAAAATTAAATGTGAAGGAAAGGTGTACATAATGTTTCATTTGAGGATAGAAAATTAAAATAGGTGATTCATAGAATTAGTTCATATCGCATTTTTTAATCAAAGTTTCATGAGAGCTTTGACTAAACTTTTCCCATGAAATTAAAGAATTTATTTTATTTAAAATAGTGAATCACAAAGAGAAATAACTTTATATAGTTTTCTTAAACTTTCCAAAAGTAGTGAAAATTAATGGAAAAACATAAAATATCGTTGAGTTAAAAAAATTTACCATCAAAGTCTAAATTTTGTTTTGAGTAATTATCTAATCAATAACTCATAACCCCCAAAAAAATCAGATCCAATTTCACACTTTCTTAAAAGTTATACTAGAAATAAAAATATTGTCCCATATGGTAACTTTCATACTACATGTTATGATATTTTGTAGAAATATATATTTTATATAAATAAATAGATGGATAGATAGATAGAACACTCAAGATAGTAACCTATAATAATCACATAATAATGTATGAATTTAAAATTTTGTAATATAATGGTATGGGAGAGTTGTCTTCCTTATTAATAGGCTTAACTATCTAGCAACATACACCATCTTAATTAAGAGAAATTAATGTCCTAACTTAAATTGATGTTGTTGGTATGAATGTTCCAAGTGTTTAACTTATTAAAATTAGGAATATATAATATACTTTGGAATATATGATATTAGGATTATTACAATTCAGATCAAGGTGGGTATGAAAGATGGACGTGAATGACATACATTGGATGGATGTCGACGGAAATGGCATGATAAAATCTATGGAAGTTGAGATATCTTGCCGACAAGTGTAATGATAATCAAAGACAATTGATCTTACACACGATGCTATTTTCTCAAGCTCTCATCATGCTATTTATCCAAAATGTTAGCACAACATAAGTTTTGTATGTTTATTGCATTATTCCTATTTTTGGGTTCTTTTTTCACAATTTCTTAATGGTTTGGTAGTTTTCTATTGTTCCTCAATGGTATAACTTTGTATTTATACTCATGTAGAGTAATGTATTGGTGCATGTTAAGTTAAGGCTTTATTCTTTGTTTTGTTTGGTATCAAAGCACTATTTTCTCTTGTGCCTATGAGTGAGATGTGACCTTTTTTTGGTTGATCATTGATCTAGTGAAGAATATGGTATGGCAGTATAAGAAAGAAATGAAAAGATAAGAATGACAAAGGATATGGAGAAGCCTAGAGATGGAAAGAGTAAGATAAATTCATGAATAAATTCTCTACTTTTCTAAAGAACAAAATTATGAACCCTAGTTTATGGAGATGGAAAATAAAAGTGTGGAGTTAACATAAGGGCTAGATGGTTCTATTGGGTTCAAAATTAGGTTCGGCATAGTTAGGACTCTTCTTAACCCTAAGAAAATAGGTGGATAGTGAATCATCATTTACATTTCAAAGACAATGATCTGTGTGATTAGGTCATGTCTATTGTAAGAGAATGTGCCTTTTTCATGTTGGCATTGAAGACGTGAAAAATAAAATTGAATCCATTTTTAACTATGACACAACACTTATCCCACCAAAGTATTCTTAAATCTAATATTAAGAAAATAGAATATTCATAATTTGCAAGGTGAATAATCGTTTGTCATCATTCATTCAAAATTCTGAAGCATTTTAATTTCAATATTATTTTAAATGTTATACATTTCTTTAATCATATAATAAAATACATTTTTTTTTGTTTTATGTAATTTATTCCTTGATACAACCTCAAACTCATGAGATTAGCACACATATATTTCAATACATTTAATTTTTTTAATGAGATGTATCAACTTACAACTATTAATTTATATAATTATATTTGGATGATTAGTTGTTTTGGTAAACTCTAGTGAGTTAAGTTGCACAAAACTCATTCGTACATGTTTTAGACTTTTCTAACACTTTTTTGGGGTTTGATTTTTTCATTCTTTCCCCCTTCTACAAAATATTGGATTTCTAAATTTGGATAAAGGATGTAAAATATATGACCATTTCAATGTTATCTTTTTTTTTGTAATCTACAAGTTGAAAACTATTAGTTGATTTATGGATAGCAATAATATTAGTTGAAATGATCTTTTATATATGACTCTCATTTACTTAAGCTACTGAAGTTGGACTATGGTGGATATAATGTAAATATCAAAGGACACTGATGTTAGTACTTTACTCTCTATGGACACATATTGGTTAACATAGATGAAGATAGTTACTAGTGTCGATACTATGGTAGATTGATTATGGTATTATCTGATTTATCCAGGTATGGTGTTAGTATAATCTATCAATTTAAACTTGTGTAATCTAGCATATCCTTCCCAGTTTGTCCTATAGACTTTTTCTTTCTTTCTCTTTGCTTTGGATATACATGCGCACACACGCGCACACGTCCTTTTTAGCCTTTTGTATTTATATCTTTTACTTAATTCTACTATGTTTCCTTGGATGGTTTTTGTTACTATACTTACTATCATCCATTGCTATGAATTTTTAGGATTGAAGCAAAGGATGGATATGTGGTCCTCGAATACCTTGCTAACCTCTTCTTGTTCATTTTGGCAGTGTTTTTAGAATGGTGTGAATTCTATGGTTTGGTTATTTGTCTCTTCCTAAAGAGGTCATTGATTATGGGTTGACGGGAGGATTATGACTTATGGTTGTTCATTGGTTTTAGTTTTGTGGATATAACCTATTGTATGCCAATATGCCTTACTCTTAAATCTATTTTTTGTATATGGTGAATTTGTTGATGATGATTAGCAATTTAATATTG